>JBAMBJ010003153.1:0-16066 GCA_037043495.1 Drosophila recens | reverse complement strand
TTTACTTAGTATGCATATATGCATATTTGAATGCCAGCTTTTGTTTGTAGAGTAATCAAAATATGTCCTTTGGCATTTTGACAAAAGTGTCTCTTAAACTTGAGTTAACTAATTATTGTTATAATTTGCATTTGTTAATTTGAACAACAAAAACAATATCAATACCAATAAAAACCTAATTTTGATTTGTGCATTGTTTTTGTTTATTTTTATATGCTCTCTTTCGTTTTTTTTATATATTTTGTGTTTCGTTTTGTTTATCTTTATCTTTTCATTGTTATTTTCGTTTTGCGGTTCAGCGGCGGGTTTCAACTGTCGCCAGATTTTCGTCAACGCGCCTCATCAAATGCCAGTTCCTGCGGACGCCTAAGTCCGATCCGTGCTTTGGATCTCGAGCCCGATTGGGGCTTTCCGGTTGACTATCAGAATACGAAAATGACGCAGGCGCAGGCGCAGGCACTCGATCAGTTAACCGGTTCGATGGCGGACGAGCTGAAGCTCCACGATATGTTGCAGCAGCAAGGGTCAGTGTCAAATGATGATGATGAATATGTATAATTATTATTACTATGATTTCAGTTCTCTTTGTGTCTTTCACTTGTCTCCTTCCTTTCGAATGTTTCTTTCGCCTGCATGAATACACATTTCATACACTATCTCAACATCAGTCACAAATTGCATGTCTATCCATATAATCTGATGAATATATATACGTATTCCTTATAACCACTCAAGGATGGGTATCGATACAGATAAACGATATTGAAGTTAAACGATATATTGATTTTAAATAGATTTTTAATAGAATTTACAATAAACATTTGAAGATTTACCTTATCAAAGTTTTGAAATTAAAAACGTTGTCAGCATTTTTTTTCATTTCCGAAATTATTTACTCGATTTTATTTATGTGGAAATTTTGAAATGATATCAAAGTAATTAATACGATGATATTTTTTTTGATTTCCAATTTCATTTACTCAATTTGCTTTATGTGGAAACTTTGGATTCGTATTTAAATGATGTCAAAGTATTATATATAATGTATATAAATTAAACTAATTAGTTTCAATATCAATGCCAATTTGATATCTGTGTACAATTTTCCCAATTTAATATCGATATCTTAAGACGATACCCATCCTTATGCCTCAATTGTGAACACTTCTATAAAGTCAACATTTGTTTCTGTTTCATTTGCAACCCAACGATCGTACGGCTGGAGCAGATTCAGTGCAGCATCCGGTCTGCCCACGCAGCCCCCACCTCCGTACCAGGCGCCACAGCAGCCGCAGCTGCCACAAGGCTACACGCTCAATGGGCCCGTTTCCTCATCCGGCTTTCCAAGTCTGCAGCCGCATCCTCAGCCCCAGTGTCTGTTGCATCGCTCCCTCAACTGCGGTTGCCTGCACAGTGCGCGAGATGTAAGTGGAGATCTGAAGATCTGAACATCTCAAAATCCGATTGTTGTTTATCGATTAATATTTGTTGCTTCCTGCAGGGACTCTCGCCAAATTCAGTTACCACCACAATGTCGCCTGCGTATCCCAATAGCGAACCCTCGTCAGATTCCCTCAACACCTATAGCAATGTCATGCTCGATGCTGCCTCCGATAATGCTGCACTTCTCGTTCAACAGCAACGGCAACAACAGCAACAGCAGCAGCAGCAACAACAACTACAGCAGCAACAACAACAACAACAACAGTTAAGCTCCGTGTTAGATGGTAAGTTTGTTAACTCTCAAAATGCGGCAACATCTCTGATGCAACATCTCTTTCCTCTCTGTCTTCTCCTTTGCTCGTATCTATCTCGCCTCTTTGTCTGTTGACGCCTGCTTGAGCAGATAATAACTGCGCCTCTACTTTGATAGGACAATGCCTGGAGGCGCTCAACAATGAGTCGCAGCAGATTGACGAATTTAACCTGGAGAACTTTCAGGGCGATCTCACGTGCAACGTCGAGGAGGTGAGTCTAATGTGTAGAGACAGAAATAATTCTTCAAATTTGTTAAGTTAAGATTTTTGGATATCACATGAAATTATTCTTTTTTTATATTTTAAAATAAAACTTTAGAATTTACTCTTATTTCTAACATTTTTAAAATTTAAAATTTTTAATTATATCGTAACCCTTAAATGAACATTAAAAATATATAGTAAAACACTTGCCAAGTGTATTATATTATATTTCTTAATTTTTATTCAAGAGCTACGAAATTTTTAAAAAAATGTAACCCTTAAACATTTCAGAACTTTTATGTTTACAATCAAAAATACAATTTAAATTAATGCGTCATCAACCGTAACTTTTTAAATGAAAGTGAAATTGAAATTGTTAACTTGGACATTTTAAATAAACCCTAAAAATATTATTTTCTAAATTATAAATACATATATTTATTTTGCGCATTTAAGAGTAAATTACAAATTTTGGTGTTATCCACATAACTTTAGCACAGTTCATAGCTACACATTGTTTCAATTTCTATTATTTTGGTTGAATTCGAATTCACTTCTTGCTACTTGCAGCTGTTGCAGCAGGAGATGAGATACGATGGTGTGCTGGACATCAACATACCGCTGGCCGCAGTCAACACGAATGCCACCAATGTGATCTTAACCAACAATAGTACAAACAGCAGCAGCAATGCCGGTGGCAATGTTAATGCCACAAACACAACCAGCAGCAGCTCGTTGCAGGCACAATTGCTACTACAACAACAGCAGCAACAACAGCAGCAGCAGCAGCAACAACAGCAACAACAACAACAGCAGCAGCAGCAACATTTGCTGTTGAGTAACAACAACAACAGCTTGGATTTGGCAACTCAAACGGCAACAGCCAATCTGAATGCACGAGTACAGTACACACAGCCTAATGTGGTCACATCGCCGCCTTCTTGGGTGCATTAGAAACACAGACAGATGCAGATGCAGATCCCAACTGAGCTGATAGTTAATAGATTGTGTTGTCGTTGCCAAGACTTGGACGATTAGGATAAGGATGAGCATAATGAGCAGGAGCAGGCTGAAGGAAGGATGTGGAGAAGGAGTAGGAGTAGGAGAATGAGGAGCTGCTGCTGCAGCTGGCCGCCACAACGGTTTACAAAGTGAGTTTCAATTCGGTTTCAATTTGCATCAAGCTTAAAAGCCATTCAATGTGACAGTTTATGCATAAATTATGTTAATAATGTAACAAAATCACAACGCATAAAGCAGCAATACATTATGAATATGTAAAAGCCAGGCCAAGACGAAACCGCCCCCAACCAACCCTCTAAAAAAAATATGTAAGAGCTCTCAAAATTATGCGTCTTCTGTTTCCAAGTACCAAGTACAAGTATATAAATATATATAATTTTTATTTTTGTATACATATATATAAATCGCCTTAGTTCAGTTCATTTCGTTAGCTCCATGAATCTTTTATGGTCATTTCCATTGCCCCTCTGCTGACGGAGGACTTTTATTCTTACATTTTGGTCTGTCGCTACTTGAGGCCAATTATACGCGTTCAATTATCATAATACAATGTCAAGTGCTTTGCATTCCCTTGTAAGCAGAAAAAACACGTTTAAAGTCCTTTCTTTCAATTTCAATTTGGCACTTTAAAGTCAACGCGTGCTTTCTGACATTATAGGAAATTAAGTCAATTTACCGGTGCCATAAAATATGTAAAAGCTTCCAGTGTGTGGGGGAGCATTGAAGTGTCCTTATGTTCCTGCCCCCCCCTCCGCCTCACCTGTTCTCTTTCCCCGCTCTAATGGCCACGCTAATTTGGTTGGCCAAGCGGCCCGAGGGCCAAACTCACGGCTCCTTTAGCCACCGCGGTGCAAATTCGTCAAGGCAACCTGAACCTGCCACCCTCCACTGCGCCGCCCCGCCAACCTGCCCCTCTTGTCTCCCCCTTTTGGCCAACTGCCTTCTGGGCCAACTTTTGCTGGGCAGCAAAAGCAAAGCAAATGCTGAAAAATTAATTACGTCCTTAGGGTGACTTATGCACGGGAAATTTTGCTGTTGTTGGTGTTGTTGTTGTTTTTGCCATGGCTAAAACCAATGGCTATTTACCTATTACCTGCTCGGCTCGCTCAAATCAAGTGTGTTAAGTGCCAGCTAATATTGAGAAATTACATTGGATTTTTCACATATTTTACAAACAGTTTTTTTCCGGGATTTTAGGATTTTAATCTATAACCCTTTTTGACAAAGACTCAAGTTAAGTTCGAAGAGTTCGAGTTGTTGGAATGCGGCCATTCCTGAGGAGTAGGAAAAGAAATCTTTACTAATGAATTTGCTTACAAATTGACTTCTTTAATAATAAAATTCATTTAAATATTGTTGCTAAGGAATATGGAATTCTATTAAATTTCAAATTAAATTTTTGCTGATAAAAATGCTAGTAAAAATTAAACAAATAAAAAAAGAGAATTTATAATTAAAATACATTAACCAATTTTTTTTTAAATTTGAAGAAGTTTTAAAAAGTTAGATAAAATTGTTAAAATAAAATGCCATAATAAAATAAATGGTTACCATAAGCAAGAAAAAAATGAGTTAACATAAATGATTGAACATAGTTTAAATATTAAAATATTAAATTAAAAAAAATTGTTTTGTATTTCATTTCTATATTCAATTAAATGCATCCTAAAGAATTAATTATTAATTTTTGTAGAGCATTCCGTAGTCTAGTATACCTCAATAAATCAATTCTACCTTTTGTCTCACTTTCATTATTTTCTGGCTTTTTTCAATGTCAGTTAAGCTGTCAGTGTGCATTTTTGCTTTGTGCCCAAGTTTTGTAATGTAGAGGGGCTCAATTGGAGGGGGCAGGGGCAGGGGGAGGGTGTGTAATGGGCAATGGGGCGACAAAAAACCCAAAGAAATGCCATGAAAAAGTTTTTCACCCCGCCCCAGAGAACACAGTGCAAGTACGCACAAATTGAATTCCACATTAAGTTTGTAAGCCAACAATTAGAAAACAGCAAAGCGACCAGAAAAAATCTCGCAACTTGCTGGCCAACAGAGAGAGAGAGAGACAGCGAGGGAGAGAGAGTAAGAGAGAGAGGGAGAGTGCGGAAGGCTGCCACAGGACAAAGTTGTAACTTTGTCAAGTTCTGGCGCCAATCGTGTGACGTGCTAATAAAATAAAATCAAATCGTCTTCTACTTTGTGAGGTTCTAAAATTTATGCCAAGTGCAAACTTTTGTGTTTGGCTGCTTCTTTGCTTCATTTGAGTGAATAATTTGAATTGCAGCCAGCAGTGAGCGGATTTACATTTCTACCCACTTTTCCCCCTATTTTCTTTCAGTTTTTTCATATTTCCATCTTTCACTTATTTTTTTTTTTGACAGCGTTAAGCATTCCTGTTTCTCGTTTATAAATTTAAAATTTCTTTCTTTTTGCTTTTTTTTATTTTATCATTATGCAAATGCTGTGGCATGCCTCTTAAAGTTGCCTGCCGTGTGGCAAGCTGAGCAAGTTGTCGTGGCGTATTGCATATTTAATAGAATCAAAATAGAATGCCTCGATTTTAAGGCCCTGTCTAATAAGCCGGCAGCGACACATGCCAATAAACGGATAAAGTTGCCGGCGTCAATCGACAGCTGCAACATTCTGTGGCAGCAACTCGCAGCAATTTCCACATGCTCGTCCTTGTCGTAGTCATCATCGTCCGCAGATTGACTCGCTTGACACATAATAAAGTCCCGCAAATTATGGCTGCAGCTGCTGTGTGGCAACACGGCAACAAGAGGCAGCCATAAGGTGGCAGGAGGCATGGGGCAGGGGCAACAGAGATTGCCTTCCTGCCTCCGTTGTTGGTTGCCCCGGTGAAAGCGCGCGTGAAACACAAAAGCATTTTCTGGCAATTTATTAGAGAAGAAAAACCAAAATGCGCGACTTTTTTTTTTTGTTGCCTTTTTTCTTTTTTTTTCTTTAACGCGTGCTTCAGATTGAGGTTGACATTGGCGACGCTGTCCTGGCCTAAAACTCCTGGGCAACGACGAGCCCAAAAAAAAAATAAGAACAACTTTTCTTCTTTTTTTCTCATTTCCACATTTTGCTGCAGAGGTGTTGAAACTTGTCCGCAACTCGCTGAATAATTCAGGGGAGGCACAAGTTTCTTACAGCGCGACAAGTTTGCCGGCCAATTCTTGTGGCACATTTGATTAAATTTTAATGCCAGTTGCATCATTAATAAATGTCTTGGGATTTCGCTAAATAAATTGAGTTTGGCCAGACTCAGGAGAGTAGAACTCTCACTCTCATTCTCACTCACTCTCACAGCTGAATGACGGCTAATTGTTTAACTGTTCACTTTTTGATTCGCAATCTGATTATCCTTAAAGCTGACAGGGAAATCAATTTGCCAACGACGAGAAACGAGAAATTGTCAGCAAATTTAATAGCATTTAAGCTGCTGACAGGCAATAGGGGCAGGAGGGGAAGGGGCCACAAACCACATTTACACTCACTTAACTCGAGCGTAGGGAGCATAAAGGTCGCCCTAAGATCCTGTGCTGTGTTAAGTCCTGTGTCCTGGCAAAGGACGCGCCTTGGTAGAGAAGTGTCGGAAAACAATTGCCAAGTGGCAGGAAGGCAGTGAGTGAGATGGCAAAAAGCAAAAGCAAAAGGGCTTGTGCACAAGCTGCTTAAGACCCCTCAAGGATTCCTGTGCGAAAGTGTGTGTGTGTGTGTTTCACACATATATACTGTGGCTGGGCAAACAAAAGCGCTGCGATTTAAACACTTGTTGCATAGCACAAAGGATAATAACGTGACAGACATGTATAGGCACACACACACACATACACGTACATACACGTACACACACATTCACACACATGTGTAATAAGTAATAAAGCAAACAAACGACGCGTTTTGTAATAAACTGCAAGGCAGGACACACACTCAAGGCGCTGGTAAACAGGCAAAGCAACTCTGTGTGCAAAGTGCAAATATATGCCAGGGGCGTGGCAACTAATCACCAGCCAACCAGTCAACCAACCAACCAACCAGTCAGTCATTCTGTCCGTCTGTCGGTCGCTACAGCCCCAAGGGCGGCAATAAACTTCTTTGACGGCGCACAAAAGTAGGCAATGCTTTTTCACACGGCCTGTTTCAAAGTGTCGCACATAAAATTCAATTGCAGCTCATAAAAATTGCGCGTGATCAACATACATATATTGAGAGATATCTATATATATTACGATGCATATATAATTTTAAGCTGTAACTAATAAAACGGCCGATAAACGACGAATTTTGATTTTTATGCTCGCCGCTGCCAACAAACATTTCTGATTTTCTCGCCTCATTCCAGTTGAAATTTATTGTTATGTTCAGCACGCAGCTAAATTCTTATTTTGTAACAGTTTTGCTGCTGCTTCTTGTTGTATTTTTTTTAAATGTCTAACGCTGTCGCTTTTATGGCATAATTTGAGCCTGTCTTTTGTAGTTTAGCTTCGTTGCGCATTTGCATAAAAATTGCCAGGCTGAGGCTTATGGCAACAATCTCTCACATTTGCTTATCGCTTATGAATATTTTGACGCCAAGTGGCAGAAAGGAAAGAGAGAGGGAGGGATAGTGAAAGAGGGAGCTGCTGCCAAGTGTCAACTGCCTAACTGAATAAATTAGCCACAATTTTAGGCAATAGCTGGACAGTCTCTGATTGTGCTTTTATGAAGTGTTGATGACAGCTTGGCATACTCGCAAAACTGACTGACAATAGGGTGATGATATACCCATTAAATAGCTATTTAAATACCCTGTAAAAATATAGAAACTATTTTTTATAATATTTTTAAACTAATATCAATACTTATTCTTTTTTCCTTTCTTTTGCAGGATTTATCTGGTCGCTTCTAATTTAAAATACACACACGCACGCGTACATACATATACACACATTTACATACACATAAACATATACACATACACCTACGTATAGCATACACTGAAATGCGTAAACTTAATTGCATATACAAAGTAGTAACCAATGTTTAGCGCTTAAAATTAGTTGAATTCTCTCTGTGCATTGATAACGTAAAGCAAATTAACTGAAATTTCTTTGAAAGGAATTCCAATCAAGCAACAATAACAACATAAATGAAAAACAAAAACAACAACAGTAATAGTAGCAACAACAAATATTGCTAGTTTGTAAGTCATACTTTGTACATATTAATTTTAATACCCTTAGCATAAAGTGAACCACAAATAAGAAAGCGTAAAACGTATAAAAATAAATGTTCCAATCACAAAAAAAAAAAAAATAAAATAAAAACAAAAAGGATGGCAAAAGAAGGGACAAAATTAAAAAGCAAACAGAATGTCGAAAATGAGATGAAAATGAATGAAACTTAAAAACAAATTTAGCACAATTATGTAATAATTTATGCTTAAACCTATTTAATTGGAAATATTTGTAATTGTAGTTGTAACGTGTACATTTCTCCAGAACGCTTCAAATGAAGTTTCCCCCCAGTTCATCATTCGATTAGGACTTGCAATGGAATACGTAATTTGCTCTGGTATCATCTTTGTATGTAAATAGATCCAGAGATCTACATAAAATTGGGCTAACAAAGTTTCGTTTATTCAATTGATTGAAAATGGAAAAAATAAAATAATATTCAACTGAATGCTAAAAAAACTGCGCTATTTACGTTTGATATAGTTAGTAATCCTAAAAGTTAATCAAAATATAAAAAAAAACAAAACAAAACAAAAACACAAAAACACACAAACAAAATTTGAATGTAATTCATAAAATTGTAGTCTAAGTAAATGTAAATGTTGCTAGGCAAATAAACGTAAACATAAAAGTAAACGAAAATAAAGTAATATAATTAATAATTAATGAAAGAAAGAAAGAAAAGTAATATACTACATAAACTATACTATATTGCGCATATTTGTGTACTATTATGGGCTAAATGTTAATTATTAATTAGATTGTACAATTCAAATGTAGTTCATACTATTTAAAACAATTACAAAACAAGCATAGATAACGATGATAATAAAAACCAACAAATACAAATACAGATAATGATTATTTAAATGTGTTGTGTGGAATATTTATTGGGTGGGAAATTTGAAATTTATAACTAATTGGAAGCATTGTTCATTAGAAAATCATTGATTTTAAAAGTCATAAGAGAACATTTTAACTTAAGTCGCGAAGCAAGTCTTAATATTGTTACATTTAGAGCACAAATCTGAAACTTAAAAAGCAAAGGATCGAATGACTTTTTTACAAACTTCAAACGCTTGCAGTAAAATGATTTGGTAGCGCCATCTTTCGGACGGTAGCATTGTCCAAAGCTTTTTCTGAACAGAAAGCTGCGCTTAACAGTCTGTTACTGTTATCGCATATGACCTGTAGATGGCGCTAAGCTCTGTAAGAGTTGGAAAAGAAAATCTAAAAAAATTTAAATGAAAAAAATGAACAAAAATGAATTAAAAAAAATTGAGAAACAATTTAAAAAAAACAACAAAATCCAAAATTAGGTAAGATAATTAACTTTATTTTAGAGTTGGTTTGGTGTCAAAGTTGTGAAAAAGCCAAAAAAAAATTGAGAAAGAAAGAGAAATCGAAAGAAAAATAACAAACACTAAAATAACTTATCATCTTACTTTAAATATATCTTATATTTAAAAAAAAAACAACAATGATTACTTAAAGTTATGCATTTAACAGTTAGAAGAGTGCAAAATATTCTCAAAATTTATGATATTCGTTAATGAAGAATATGCAATCCCGGCACATTGCGCTAAAATGTTTCAATTCTAATACTAAATAAAACTCACTGTTTTGCGCAGTGCCGAATGCAAAAATTTTGTTTAAAATAATTTATGTGTAAAACTTAATATTATTCGTCACAAAATTGGATATCAGAAATTTTGGGGCATGAAAATGTTTTCGTCACTAGACTTTTACCTCGTAAAGAGGTTTTTTTATGGGATATCAGAAATTTTTGAATAAGACATCAGAAATTTTAAAATTGTGGGAAAAAATACCTTATTTAACCTGTAACTGTTTACCCTTATAATTAAAAAAAACTTTTAAGGTATGTCTAAGAGCTCTTCGAAATACCTTTTCAACGATATATAGATCGCATCTGTAGCTTCTATCATTTGGATGCTATGGGGGCTTAAATTTTAGCGGTTTTTAGCGATTTCCAGCTAAACTAGCGATTTTTCACCAATTAGATAACATTTTTATTTATATGAATTCATACAATTGGCGCTTTTGCACCAAAATTGGCTTTTTTTGTCCTGTTGGCGCAATGGCACTTATTTTTTCGAATTGGCTGATTTTTTCATCAGTTTCAGAATTTTAGGTTGTCTGGGGTGCCACAGAAATCTCTTTCACCTGAATTTGACGTAAATTTGTATGAAATTTACGTCATTTTTCAGGTGAAAGAGATTTCTGTGGCACCCCAGTGTATGTTTTTTCTTGTCGCTTGTTTCTTCGTCGCTGCGACGCGAGCTCACGTTTCGTGCTCGTCTGCTGTCTGCAAGAGTTCAAAGTCACTTTCAAATTGAAAATATTGCACCGATTTGTTTGGTAACTACCAATTAATTATTTAAATTCATTTATATTCGTTGCATTTGTTACACAAAGTCGAATTTAATTTCTTTCACTCACAATTGTTGTTTGTTGTTTCTCAAATTTCATGTTATTTCTCAATTTTTTTTTGGTTTTTTCTCAATTTTGCCACCAAAACCAATTTCTAAATAAAGTTAATTATTTTACCTAATTTTGGATTTTGTTGTTTTTTTTAAATTGTTTCTCAATTTTTTTAAATTCATTTTTGTTTTTCCATTTCAAATTTCGCGCTTTCGCGTTTCTCCCCACACAGTTAGTTTAATAAGAATGGTGAATATAAAGTTTTGTGCACACTGTGTAGGTTCTTAACTTTGCTTACAGTTTTAGTTTCACTGTTACGTTGATGACCGCATTACGGTTTGAGAGTTACTGTGATAGATGCTATGCTAGCTCGACAGCTATTTAAGCAACAACTAAAAAATAGTATGTTTAATGAACAGGATTATAATAATAAAATAAAAACATTTAATTTCTAACAATAGTTCAAGCAAAGTTTCAGCTTTAAATTTAGCGAAAATGGCAAAGGAAAATTTTTCTTTTCTGAGACTCAATGCTGCCACACTTTTTAAGCAGTGGCGCCACCTTGTGTTTGTTTGCAAAAGATATTTCAGCTATTTCGGTTTTAACGATTCAACAATTTCTTAATATTGTTGATCCTAAAAGTATGCAATACTATGAATTTAATAACATTTCACATTTTTGGGCGCGCAAATTTGAAATGGAAAACGTGAAATTTTCAAAAATCAATTAAAAATTAAATAAAAGCAATTTAAAAAAAAAAACAAAATGCAAAATTCGGTAAATTAATTAACTTTATTTTAAAATTAGTTTGGTGTCAAAATTAAAAAAAAAACCAAAAAAAAAATTGAGAAATAAAAATAAAATTGAGAAAAAAATATCAGAAATTCGAAAAAAAAACAAAAAACAAAAAAGTTGACTTTTCGGCCGAAAAAACTTTCTCAAAAATTTCAGAAAAGTTTGTCCGTTTTTTGCCCAGCGCGGACCACTTTTATCACTTGGATCAGGCGCGCGGAGAGCCGTTGCATACTATTAAGCTGAGGCCAATTTAAATTTTATTTACAGAGTCTTGCATACTTCCAGGCGGGCCAATAAACACAACCTATCGCATAATTTTCAGCTGATATTGGATACATATTCTCTTTCCCGTATTTTCACTTATGACATAATGAGTTTCTGTTAATAAAGGGGAAAATACAAATAAATATATACAAATTAATACGTAAATACATGAAATATTATTTTCATTTTTATTAGACTACAATCTAAATGGTTAACCAGAATTAACTATATAGAATATAGGATAATAGAGTCATTTAAGAAAATTTAAATGGTCGGAGCAACATTGATTACTATAAACGCAAACATGATAATAAATGACAGAAGTATCTAATTGGTAGTGATATTATTTTGGCTGACTTCCACAGATTTAAGCAAGGGATTTTTGTATATGGCCAAGTTGGCTTATGAAATATAAGACAGCCAAAGAGTTATCAAGAGCTGCAATGCAGATGGCAATGGGCTGAACGGACGGACGGACGGACAGATGGAGGCAGGCAAAGGCAATCAGCCAGCTGGCTACGCATGTGAATCTGATGATGATGATGGGGATGGCTAAAGAGAGGGAAAGGGAGAGGAAGAGGGGTAAGGGTAGGAGAGGGGAGGGGCAGGGGCAACACTGCGACGTTGACTACGCTGTTGATAAACTCATCCATCTCCAATCCACTTACGAGCGCAAATATTTACACAATTTACTCGAAAACGGAGGTATGAGCATATAATATTTCCAAAAACGATGGCAAACACACACACACACATACACTCTGATAGAGAGAGAGAGAGATATTCGTATACATGTGTGTGTATATATGGCCGAAATGTTTGGTAGTTAGGCAGAGCACAACAGCAACAAACCTCATCATTAGACAGACATATTTTGGGCACTGCAAATCAATGATGATGATATTGGACGTAGTTCTGTATATTGAATGAAATCGCAAGCGTCGTTACTTCTCCATATCAAATGGTCTAAATATTCGTGTGTGTGTGTGTGTGTCTGTATGTAAAGTTCAAAAACTGAGCGAGCAAATCAGCTATGTACATAATTTATATGTATATGGAAAGATGGGAAAGGGCATCATTGGCTATGGATTATGCGTTATGCATCCCGTATATATATATAGATATGTATGTACATACATACTTATACAGATCGGAAGCAGCTTAAATATATAATGGCTGCATGCCAGCATTTTGTGATTTTGTGTCTGCGTTTCAATCAAACTGGTCAGCCAAATGTCCAAAAGCGGCAACAGCTACTCAACAAAATTGGAAATGCCAATGGCTTTAAGGGAGGGGAAAGGGGGCAGAAGGGACGAAAGCTTTTCGAATTAGAGATATGTATGTTTGTATGCTATGGGCTGATTGGTGGTCAATGCCAAACATCAATAATAATTCCATAAATGTAATTTGGGATCGACTGGCCAGTGGCCACACATTCACTTTGATTGAGCTCTTAATTGCAGTGCATTGCCTGAGCCTTGTGTCCTTATCCTTATTCCTATGCTTGTCCATCCTGATGAGCTCCTTCATTAGTTGAAGTGCAAACCTAATTAGGTCTTGGACCACTGTTAGTAAAGCCATTCAATTAATATGTATGGCAGCCAAGTATACTACAATTTATGGATTTACTGATGAGGCAGGGATTTTAAAAATAAACTTATAATATATGCGTATATTTTATATATGTATATGTAACAATAATAACAGTAGTGTAAATATTCAGAATGTTTAAAGATTATATTATTATCAAAATTCTTAAGGTTGCATGGTATTTAAAATAGTTTCTCTTCTTTATGATTTATTCCAGGGACCGCAAATAATGATTATTAAAATTTTTTCACATCAAAAAATCAATGACTAGAATACATACGTATTCTAAAAAAATAATGATAATGATTAAATTTGAGCGAAAAAATAAAACACACAAATAATCATTATTTATGTGTAAGTTTTTCACCCAGTATTTTTGCATATCCCTTTAGAAGAAACCCAGGGGTCACATAAAACGCAAAAACTAACTCTTAAAAGGGTTATATAATCTTTTTTAAAGGTGAGTTTTATTTCGAGCGAAAAAATAAAAATCATAAATAATGATTGTTTGTGAGTTTTATTTATTCGCTCAAATTTAATCATTACCATTGAAAAAATTCCTTAAAAATCATTTAATAATCATTACTTTGTAATTTTTATAATATAACTCATAATGATTACGGTCCCTGATTTATTCAGCTAACGAACTTAATATTCATACCAAAAATAATTGGTATATGGAAATGGATTATGTGGCATAAATTTCCCAATTAATAATACAATACATTATTATAGAAATACTTAAGGATATTGTATATTTTAAGTAGTTTCCCTAATTTTTTGCTTTAATCAGTTAACAAGTTTAAAATAATACATACAATAAAAAAAACTTTTTGATCAATTTAATACATCACAATATTATTTTATTTGGTAAAGGATTTGACGCAGAGTTTTTGAGACGCACACACGCTTCCGGTATCAGCTAAACGCAATGTTTGTAAAACTATTAGAAGACAAATGTTTTGTCAAAGAGTCAAACCAAAACAAAAATACCGTCCAGACTTAGGCTCGAGAAAATTGGGAAAATCCGGTGCACAATCCGTAAAACACGTTGAAAAGTCAAAAGTCCGGCTTATGGTTAAGCGCAATTAGCGTTAATTGTCCTGGACAACAGCAACGGCAACAACAGCAACAGCAACAACAGCGACATTAACAACGGCAGCAAGATGATGAAGTACAACAACAACGACTATTGCGAAAACAAAGCGATAGCAGAAACAACAAGAATAACAACAACAGATTCCCACAGTCAACACATGAGTTGCATGAGCTGCATTGTGGCAGGAGCAGGAGCAGCAGAAGGAGCAGGAGAAGGACCTGCTGCTGTTGTTGCTGCTGTGGTTGTTATCGCTGCTGTTGTTGTTGTTGCACACACGCAACATTGCGGCCACTTGAAGTTTAATTTAATTTTTTCTTGCGGCTGCCGCAGCGTCGCTTGCTTCAAGTGCCTGCGCCCAGGGATTGGCTGTTGATTGGCGGGTCATTTGCTGGGTGGTTCGTTGGTGGGTGGTGGGTGGTCTCAGTGCCATAGTTTCCAGCGAAATCATCGTCATCGTCATCATCATCGACATCGACATCGACATCATAATCATTGGGAACGCAGCGCCAACGCAATCGACGTTCGTCAAACTCGTGTCGCAACTTGCGATGATTGATGGTGCGTAATTTGGAAAATTAGAAGCACATAGAAGGCCGGGCATTTTAACCAGGACACCCAGAAAGGTTATACAGAGTACACAGAAAAAAAATACGGGGTATTTAGCCCGAATTCAATCCGAAACGATGTCAGAAGTGCGATAATCTCGGATTTTCTTGAATCAAGTATGCAATACTTGATTTTTTTATTCCCAAATTCATTCCTGAAATTCTAAAATTCATGCTAAAAAATTTGTTTTATTTATAATGTTTTTCGTTACATTTATTCTTTTTTTTATTGTTTTTTTTTGTAAGATTTTTTAAACGTTGTTTTCCTAACCTTTTTTTAACATTTTTTTATATTTTTTTTTAAAGTTTTTTTTATACATTTTTTTTAATTTTTTCTTTTAAAATTTTTTTTTAACAGATATTTTTTGTAAAACATTTTTTATTTAACCTCGTTTTTTTTAATTGACAAGAGGAATCGAACCCAGGTTTTTTCAAACTGGAGTCGGCGACTCTAACCATTGAGCCACCGGATCGGTTGAAATGAGAGAGGCCGAGAGAGAATTTTCCTCTCGCGCTCAGCAAATGCGTATTTTCCCATTTTAATCCTGATACAGGCTTGATTATTCAGCTTAATCCTGAATACATACTTAAAAAATGCAAGCTTAAATTAAGTATTTTATACTTGATTTTAGAATGGCATTTTTTTTCTGTGTACGGAGTAACGGTAAAGGGGTTGCTTCGCTTCTGCTTCTGTTTCTGCTTCTATTTGGACCGCCCTTGCTAATGTTGTTGGCACAACAAGGTGTGTCCTGGCTGCCTGGTTTGCTGGTCTTCTCGATTGTCCTGGCCGCGTGTCCTGACGCGTGTGCAGCCCAACAAAGTTGCGCGTGGTTATTAGAAAACAATTTAATTAAATATTCACTTGAAACACACACACACACACACAATGGCCAAATTCTAGCGTAACTTTCTCATCATAAAGGACTCGAACAATGCGGCCATCAATATTAAACGATGTCCATTTACTCGTCGAGCGTTTCCTATACGAATTCACACCGTCTCCGTTGGTCCGTGATGTAATGTGAGAAAGTTTTTTATGTGGGTGGAGCATTTTTGAGTTTGGTAAGCACC
>JBAMBJ010003152.1:0-62149 GCA_037043495.1 Drosophila recens | reverse complement strand
ACTGGCGCACATATTTATTGGCACAGCAAACATTTTGAGATTTGGGGGCTTTATTGTTCCTTTATCGTTAACATATTGGTATCAATGGAAAGGTCATTTAAATTCCGTTTGAATGATATACAAATTTCCTTAACCCATTAAGTACCCTTCGAAAATTTCGAGTTTATGTAAAAGTCAATTTTCGAAACTTTTTTCCTCGATTTTTTACCAAAAATTTTTTGATGCAAAAAAAATCTTTAAACAATTTAAGGAGTGACTGCAAAAAAATTTTTCAAAAATATTTTTGCTAGTATTTTTTATAATTTTTTGAAAATTGCTAAAAAGGCACTTTTTGTGTAAAAAGTAGGAAAAAGGGGTTAAAATGGTCATTTTTAGGATTTTCAAAAAATTATAAAAAATACTAGCAAAAATATTTTTGAAAAATTTTTTTTGCAGTCACTCCTTAAATTGTTTAAAGATTTTTTTTGCATCAAAAAATTTTTGGTAAAAAATCGAGGAAAAAAGTTTCGAAAATTGACTTTTACATAAACTCGAAATTTTCGAAGGGTACTTAATGGGTTAAGGAAATTTGTATATCATTCAAACGGAATTTAAATGACCTTTCCATTGATACCAATATGTTAACGATAAGGGAACAATAAAGCCCCCAAATCTCAAAATGTTTGCTGTGCCAATAAATATGTGCGCCAGTGTACGTAGTACATTTGTCAGTAGTCTGACATTGGTTTCGACCCATCACACTATGAATATCTATTAATATTCATTATAATCTTAAGTGGCATGTGACGCAATCGAATGACTTTTTACGTAATATTTGCACAATTAAATCTAGGAATCCCATTTTTACCTACATACGTAATTTGGATTTTTCGCAATCGAAGCGACACGTGTTGATCAATTTCAAGGATAGACCTTTTGAAAAATTATTTAAATGCGATCGACTAAATTATTAAAATTTTTCGATATATCTAGACTTATTTTCTGGGATACAGACTCCCAAAATAATTAAAAATATAATGTACTGTGATCGAAAATTTTAATGGAATAAAATGAATAAATGGTCCAAATCCATTTCTCGAAATATTCGTATATCTGGAAAAGTATTGCGTAAAATAATTTATTTTTCATCGAATATAAATTTTTAATGAAACTACAAATATTTTTGACAGTTTTAAGATTGCTTTAAATATATGGTTAGCTATAATAATTCCAATTTTAGGATGCCCAAATTTTTTCTAATTGTTTAAAATTTTTTAGCAGAATGTTGCCTAACACTTTTTCTTGCAAGTAAAAAATCCTATGTATCCACTGTGCACCACAATGTTAAAACTGTAGAAAAACATACAAAATGCAAAATGCGAAATACGGAATTCAAAATATAAATAAAAATAAAAAATACTCTGATGTTGTCTGGCGCTCTGCAGCATGCTTTGTGAAATCCCCCTCCGTCTCGAGCGCCAACAGAAAGGGGAGGGGAACATATAGCAGCTGCCAAAGTCGCGCTCTAAAATGGGCAAAAACAAGCGGAGAAAAAGAAGATACGTCGAGCATGTAGTACTTAGATGCTGCTGTGCAAACAATATCCCGCAGCGAACTTTATTAAATTACATGATTTTGACAGTTAAGCAGCAGGCTTCCTTCCTCTTCTGCCCTCCCTTAGATCACCCCTCTAATCCCCGCCTGACCTCAAACTCGTTGCCAAGCTCATCCACGGTTTGTTGTTTCGATGTTGTTTCGCTTTTGCGCAAGTGAAAATCATAATTTTTGTTTCTTATATTTTATGTAATACACTTGAAGCTGCCAACACAGCAACCCCCAGTATCCTCTGCCCCCTCTCAGTTGCCGCGCCCCTGCAGCAGCATTCATGTTGTCTGGCAACGCTGCAAGTATTTTCGGAGTATTCCTTGGGGGCCGGTTTAGGCAAATAGAAACAATTCCTTGCCTCGTTCGGGCTGGCAATAAGAAATTTAAGTTTTTTTTGTGGAAAATGCCAAAGTCGAAATCTTGGCAATTACGTGTTTCAGTTGTGGCTGAGAGCGGTTACCAACTTTTATCATTCCGCAATTAGCGTGGCCATGTCTGCAGCCCGCTTATCGTCGCTTTTTACTCGATTCTGTTCGTTGTTGTTGTGTTTTGTAGTCGGTAGTCGGGCTGCGGGTCAAAAACTTCCCAGATACTCCTCTAACAAGCCGCTGTCGCTGCCAACAGTAAATATTTGTCCACCGTTTCACTCGATACCTTGAAAAACAGCACAGCAACAAAATGTACGATAAGGAATACACACTGTACAGTGCATACATTGTAACATGTACCAGTTTTGTATCTATAAATACGCAACTTGTGCATTCTTTTCTATTTCTATAACATGGAAAACTGTTAAAAAATACCGCCCAGTACCCCCCAATTCTCCAAGTCCGCATCACCCAATCTCTGGCGCGAAGTCTCGTTTCGGTCTGGAAGCATGTTTGACGGTTATCTACGGGGGTACTTAAACGACCCGGGTACAAGATTTGCCCATTGAGACGAGACATACGCGTATATGTTTACATTTTCACCGACTACACGGCCTCGTACATAAATGTCTCGATAAGAAAAACATGCCAAGCTGCACTCCGGAATGCTGTACATCGATCCCTGTCTTTCCAAAATCTTGAAAAGTTTCGCTTTTCTAGAATATATTAAAATATTTTGGTATCTTGTCTCAGTTCTCTAAAGAAAATAAATAACTGTCAGTTGTTTAAAACTTAAACAAATCTCTTTTAATTTCAAAAGAAATTTATCTATTCCGTTAAGAAATCTTTTAAAAATAAAGGTTTATTCTGAAAAATTATATGATTATGAACAAAGCTTGTTTGTACAAAATTCTGATTTAAAGAAAGGTTTCAGTTTAATAAATTTATTTATATATTTTTGTGTCTAACAGAACTTTACTATGAACAAAGCTTATTTGTAGAGAATTCCAAATTAATGAAAGGTTTCAGTTAGACAAGTTCAACTGCAACAACGTAGCAGATAAAATATTATTGAAAGTTGTAAAGAATTCCGATTTAGAGAAAGTTTCAGTTAGAGAAGTTCGACTGCATTTTAATTTTTGGCAATTAGAGTAAGAGTTAGAAAAAATCATAAATCTTTATTTAAAAGGAAAGCTTTTCAATGCGATAGTCAGATTTAATTAGAAAATTAGATTTTAATTACAAATTATTTAAACTGATACTATTATATTGTAGGGAATAGCTTCCATAAATTTTTTATTTTGATAAGCTATTGTATTTAAGTAATTGGTGATGGAAAAAGATTTTATATTAAAATAATTATATATGATAAGTATTCGGTATAGATATATGTTCACATATAGCACAAATCCTTTTTTTACAATAAATAGTTAATTCCATATAATTCCGCAAAGGTATTCTGTTCAAAAACAAAGGTCTTGCCCATCCACATCCCAGTCCGTATTAAATGAGGCCTATTAACATGACTGTTGTCGTTGGGTAGTACAAAGTAAAGTCCTTTCATGTGCAACCCTCTGACTAGTACCAACTCTAACTTTGACTCTCTCTCCCCATCTCTCTCTTTACTTATGCAGTGTCCTGTTGTTCCAAGCATCAACATCACTTGGCAGTCCAACCCCTTTGCAGGGAGAGGCAAATGCGCCTTTTATTCCTTTATGTTATCTGTGATTATTTTCCACATCGCTATGCCCATTGTCTGTCAGCGGGCTTTTGTCTAAGCGTATCTAAACAGGTGGTCCCAGCATGTGGCCGAGCTTCTGAATTTTCAGCAGTTCCACCTACTCTCTTTTTTTGTTGTATTTTGTATTTTGTTTTGTTTCCGCACCCTCTACGTAAATCAGACATTTGTAGTGTTTACCTCAATCAACAATGATATTATATTTAAATAAATATGTATATGCACACAGAGATCTAAAAAATACCGCTGAGTGTGTTTTGATTTCTGGGCGTTAAGTCAACCGCAAATTATGTGCAGGTAATATTATTTAAACAGGTGCTCTAATTGTTTTACCTGCAGTTTCATGTTGTGGTCGAATGCGTTATACTTATTTTTAGAGCTTTGTCATTATAAAACAATCGAATTTTCGTTATGTCAATAGTCAACAATAATCGCCGTGATTACTTAACTTATCTAACAACTGAAAAAATACAGACAAGTACGAGTTTATATGGTACGAGTAGTCGTCGAGTGATTTGGCTTTGCACCACACGCTTCTGAGAGTCTTATGAAGTGGACTTTCAAGCAGCAAAAAAATACTATCGAGTAGCTCTAAAATTCCGAGCAAACTTTGCGCACTAACCCATCAAGATATACCCAACCTTTGCTTAAGTTTGTAAACTAACAAAAATAACTATATTTTAGAACTCTATATACGAATGTCGAAAAATTTTACTTAGAATACGAAAATTCGGAAAAACTAATTAGGAATCCAAAATTGGGAAGAAAAATCTAGGAATCATAAATTAGCAATTTCAATTAAAAAAAATATTCAGAGTATTCTTGGTTTTTTTTTTTCTTTTTTAAAATTCCTTAAAAAAGTTTCCGAATTCGTATGAGGTACCATATTTTAGGACAAACTCTTTAATAAAGAGAGAATATTTTAAAATAAAATCAGGGCTTAAAACAAATATAATTTCTGTGTTAGTTTTTGTTCACAATGCTCTCTCACCACAAAAAAAAAATATTAAATAATGGTGATTCATTCATTTTAATTTCAATAATATAAAATATGCGAAAAATACAAACAGTGAGCAGTTGCAGATCAACCTATTGTAGTGTATCGATTGGACACTTTGGTGGGCTTATCAGGCTTATGGGGCGATAAGTTAAGGTTTATGTCCCCGCAACGCCTCAACCTTAGCCAAATAGATAAGTGTCAATCTTGGCACATGGTATCAAAATAAAAAACAACAATAACAACAACAACTGCCAGCTACTACGCACACATCTGTGGACAAGTCAGGGAGAGATTCTTAACTCTGTCGAGTAGACAGTTTCGATTGTTGTGCAAAGAAACCCGTCTAACTTCTAAGAGATCCCGCCCGTGATGTTTGTCATGGCTTATGTTGTAGCTCTAGCTCTTTTATTTACACTTTATATATTGAACTACTTTCCAACTACTATCAACCCCACTTGAAAGTGTCAAACAATGTTGTATAACTGGA
Organism: Drosophila recens; assembly: GCA_037043495.1. Lineage (NCBI taxonomy): Eukaryota > Metazoa > Arthropoda > Insecta > Diptera > Drosophilidae > Drosophila > Drosophila recens. The sequence continues at coordinate 56,972 of JBAMBJ010003152.1, read as the reverse complement.
AGCCGTAACCCTCCTAATGGGGCGACTTAGCGACCATTTAACCAGCTACTCCAGCTGAGTTTTGAGTTGAGCCTACTGAAGTGGCCATAAATGTGACTGTGATTGTGCCCAGAGTATCTGAGATTATATGTAGGGGGCTGTTGTAAGGCCTGCTACTTGGATTTAAGTCAAACAGTCTAATCGTTTATTAAATCTAAAGTAACGCTATTTGTGCGCTTTGAAGTTCCCGACAACAATAGACACTCTGCATTGGCAGCATTGGGAGACCCTCTTCTCGATAGCGCAATCTCTTTCACGGCTTACCAAAGTTGACCTAGTAAGGGAACTAGGGGAAGGGCATGACTAGATAAAAGCCAACAGCGCGATAAAGCAGAGCAATTTTCAGATTCCCCAGATTTCGTAAACTAGTGACATTTTACATACGGTTAACTATTGAATGCTAACGGGGAAGTAACATTAAATTGGAGGGGACTTCTTTCTAAAAATTATAGATCTAAGAAATTTTGCACAAAACAAAATTTTTTGATGAAAAAATTATAAATTATATTCAATTAAAGATAACTTTTTAATAGTAAGATTTATGCTAAGGGTTTCCTCAAGAACTGGGATATACTCTTTTATTATTAAGCAATATTAAATTAGATCAAGAAACTCGACTCTCCTAAATGGTTTTCTTATGCAAAACTGTATTTTTGATAATTTAATATGTACTTTAAAGCAGCGGTGGGCTCGCATGGGCTCCGGGAGCTAGCGGCTGCTCCCGAACTCAGATTTCGTGCCCACCGCTGCTTTAAAGGTTCAAAGTGGTAATGTAAATTTAAGTTAGAATCAATTTTTGAATCGAAATGTTAAATTCGTCACAAAAAGTCCAGTTGTCTTTATACCACCAAAAATATAATCGAGTTTTAGTACTTCAAAATGACTTCCGCAAAAAACGAGCTCTCAATTTTTGGAAGTATTTTTACATCAGTAGCTTAAAGTAAATCTCAAAGCATACCTTAAACAGTTTCCTGATAAGAACCTAAAGATAGCTTAAAAAACTCTCTCTGCTTATAAGCACCATATCCATATATTAGTTTTAAATCTCTGCATATCTTATTATTCCATCTATGCGTCATTTACAGAGGAACTTTATAGATTCTAGACAAAATCCCGAGCTGTGAAACAGATAAATGGTTTTATTTACAAAATGCATGACACTACAATAAGAGTTACGACTCTAGATTCATGGAGACAGTAGTGCGATACCGATACCGTTTTCGATTCGGTTTCCTGGTCGGAGTCCGGTCTGTTGACCTGGCCATTGACTTGAGCGTATGTCGCAAATTATGCGATACTCTCTCCTCTACTCGCTACTCGACGTATCGTTGAAAGCGTTCAGTGAACAAAATGATTTTATTGCTATGCCGTCTAAGCCCGAAAAACCACTCCAGCCATTTGGCCATATGTTGCCATTTGTGACAAAACTGCACCAAGCACGCAACACACAACAGGACGAACAGGTCCTGGAGGGGTGGACAGACAGGCAGACAGAGTGAGAGAGAGTGAGAGAGGAGATAGAAAGATGCTGTTGTCGTTTGTTGTCGTTAATGCCCAATGGGTGGCAAATTGTTTTTTATTATCGGTCGGGCAGTGACACTACCACCCACCGACCCCTCTCGGATATTATCAGCCATGGTGAGAGTGGAAGGTTGCAAAGGAGTAAGCTGGTCCACACCCTCGGGCAATTGTCGATTGCGTGAATAAAACTTTAATGGAACGACACAAATCCCTTTCAACATTTCTCCTTGGTGTTTTCCAAATCTAACTAATTGAGTGCGAAAATGCCGTCAGTTTTCCGCTTCGTTTTTCTTATTCTCATTCTCAGCTGCTTTGGAGTATTTGCGATAAATTTATGTGTGAGCATATTTCAAAGTGTAAACAAGCTTGAAAATAAAAAAAACTGACACACAAAGTGCACTTGTAATGCAGCTCCTATAAAGAGGGAAAAAGAGAGGGGAATTCATTGGGGAATCGCAGCCTAAAAAATGCCAGCAAATGACTTTTGACAGAACGTGGACGATATACAAACATATATGTATATATATAATATGTATGTATACGTTAGTAAATATGGTCACGTTTGGTGGCAGTCTCCACTCCATTGGCGCCTGTCATTCGAAACTCACGTAAATTGTTGATGGCGTCCATTGCACGTCAAGAATTTTTAGCTGAATCTCGACTGCAAACTTGCAGCTAAGTAAAATTTATAGTGTGCTTCAAGGCGCCGGGCACGTGACCATGCAGCTATGATGATTATGAAACCGGATTCAATGTAGCTGTGATTGAGATGCCACACAGGAGGCAAAACACCAGAGGGAAAGACATATCAAGGCAAAGTCATAGAATATTCTGCACTTTTAAAGATTTTATTGAACTATAAATGGGCAAATGAGCTTATGAATTTCTCTTCATTGTTTAGATTTAATAGTCTATTCAAATTAATGCTTTAAAGCAGCGGTGGGCACGAAAACTGAATTCGGGAGCACCACAACAACATCAACCTTATTAGAGTCTACCTAAGTTGGGAGCAGCCACTAGCTCCCAGAGCCACTGCGTGCCCACCGCTGCTTTAAAGAGCTAATTTTGAACTTTTAAAGCTCTTATTAAAGTATATTTATTTATAAATAAAAATTATTAATATAAGTATTGTGTATCGATAAATTAATAAATTGGAACATGACCTAAGTTTTTTGAGAAAAATATTGACTTTTTTGATAGAAAGTTATGGCCAATACTTTGAAATTTTTTCATTTTAAATGCAAGTATTATCTAGAAATGGATTTTCATCGATGCTTTTTTAATATCCTACAGAAACGAAGGCCACATAAAAAGTATCTTGTACTTTAAAATACTCTTATTTATTAATTCTTGAGCAGCCACGATTTTCAATTTAGTTTTGTCCAACTACCTATTTATCTGACCTCTTGTCTGTCTCTGATTTTGTCCAAAAAATATTCAATGAGACCGCTTTTCATTCACGAAACGTGAATTCAGTATCATAATTTACTGGTATAATTGTAAAGACTTTGGTTGACAAAATGCATAAAGTATTTGCGTAAATTCTATGCGAGCAAATTGCCAACAAGGAGTCGTCCACACCACCCCCAACCCCAACTCCCTAATGGTCGCCCCAATCGAAGTCAACGCCAACTTCAATCCAAGTCCAAATGCCAACTGTGCAACCCTTAGGCAAATCTCTTCTGTCCCTTTTACGCTCACACCAAAGAGCTGTCTCTCTTTCTCTATAAATATGGCGACGTCCATTTTTGTGGCTGATATTCAAGCAACAACAACAACAACAAAATAGAGGACTATAACAAGGGTCTCGACTCCCCACTTACCTCACCATTTGGGCGCCATCTTGGCTTCATCAAACGCACACAAAAGCCCATAAGGGCAAAGCCAAGATAATGGCATCCAGGCAGCGTGGCAGCCTGGCATTGAGGCATCCTGCCATCCTGGCCTCCTGGCAGCCAAGAGCTGAGCTTAGTTCAGCAGGCAAATAAAATGGGCACGAAACGAAGTCGTTAGAGCAACCGCCCTCATCCTTATCCCCATCCTCATCCTCCCAATCTCCACCCACACACTCAGCCAGCCAGCCTTCCTACACCTACAAGCTAGATAGATGGATTTTTTGTGCGCTAGCTTCAAAAGGAAATCACCCCAAGTGTGTATTTTTATAGAGACCGCAATAAACCTTTTTCTTTTCTGCGTCGTGAAGCGCTTCGATGAATGTGAAATGCTTGGAATCCTCTGAATCTGAAACCGTATTCGCATCTGTATTCGTATTCGTATCTGGGTCCCGTTTGGAGAGTCCCTTTCTGGGTGCCCGGGCTTCTGCTGCCGTTTTTTGGCTTGGTCTCTGCCTATTTGATGAAGTTGCAGTTCCAACACAATACACTTGGATGGCAAAAAGGAAAAGAAGGAAGACTTACCGCAGTCGTTGGCCATTTTTTTTCTTGGCCAGGCATAACCATAAAGGCGGCTCAGCGAACTGGGCCGATTGATGGCCATAGCACTCAAAATTGAAAGCAAGCATGTAACCATGTGCCGTACAAACATACATACATATAGAAAGGACTTGGTCCTGCCTTGTCATCATCATCGTCGTCGTCGTCGTCGTCGTTGTATATAGTATTCTTTGACTTTCCCATTTTCTCTTCCTCTGGCTTGTTGTTGCTATATGCTCTGTGTTTTATAGCCCGGTCAAGGGTGCTGGTCAGCTCGCGTTCGTTGTCGGCTTGACGCTTGAATGGCTGCCAACGAGAACGCGCCTTTTGTTTGGCCAACAAAACGAGAGAGCAGGCGAAAAAGCAAAAAAAAAATAGAAAAACAAAAGCCGAGCAAAGTACAAAAAAAGGCGAACAAAACGCTTTTTGCAAAGTAACCAAAAGCGAGCGTAACTATCAGAAAAGTCTACAGTCGATTAAGCTCGACTGTAAGTAACCCTGTAGTTATTCTGTAAAAAAAGCTGATTCAAAATAAAAAACAAAAGTAATGCAAATATTATTCAATAAAAAAATTTAAAAATTTTCTGATGAATCTGACTATTTAAAATTTGCAGGGCTAGCAAATTGGATGGCTAAAGCTTTTATAGTCATTATAGTCAGACTGAACATAGAAAACTATGCTATATGGTTAAGCTTATTTGAAATTTACAAAGAATATTTTATGGCTTTACTGAATTTCTATAATACAAAATCTTAAAGCCCCATTCAGACGAGCACTTTTTCACCGACACTTTTTGTCAAAAAGCTGTCCGTGTCGCTCACCATAGCTCACCGATGGAATAGAACGTGTTCTGTTTCCATTGGTGAGCATTAGTTTTTTACCGACGCTTTGAAATTTTGTGAGGTTACGCCACACGGACAGCTTATTGACAAAATGTGACAAAAAGTGTCGGTTAAAAAGTGCTCGTCTAAATGGGGCTTAAACAAATTTTTAAAGTATAAAAATAAGGTAAATTTGGCAGAAAGTTCGACTCGCTGATCAAGATTATATACACTTTATGGGTACTCACCAGCCTCCTTCTGTTTCGCTTTTATAGACCCTTTTCCCTTTTTTGAGTACAGGGTCTGAAAATAGAAAATTGAAAATAGAGAATATGTGGCGGTCCCATTGTTTAATGGACGTCAGCTGGAATGTGCGCCAGAAATTGAAAAGTTATTGTGCTGCATTTCCACTTGCCACAGTCATAGCCTCAGGGCAAGGGGGGCGGCATGGGGCATGGGGCAAGGGGAAGAGGAAGAAGAAGAGTCGGCCTGCCGTTGTATTGTCGTGACAAGCTGCTACTTATGTAGCCCCAGCTACAACTCGTTGCTTTTTGTGCCACTGCGCAAATTGTACAACTAAAATATTTGACAGTTAATTTTTGGTTTGGCCGCTGCTTTTTTATGCACTTGCTGGGCAAACAACTTTTACACAATGCCAGCAAAATTTGTGTGCATTTTCGAAGGCAAAAATGCTGGCAGGAGACAAAAGTGTGCCGTAGCATTCAGCTTCTGCTCGCACACACAAACAATAAAAATGTACGAATATAAGGCAAAAATAAAATACTTGCAAGTCTATTTTTGGTATTAATATACCAAGTACGATATATTATCGATGAGTGTGCCAAATATGCTCAAAAGTACTCAATATGCGCTCTCACAAAAGCTGATCGCTTGCTCTCTGCATCTTCCGTTCTTGCTTTCTCCCACTCACTCTCTTTCTCGCGTGCATATGCAATTCCTTTGCATCTCGTTCGACCGCAATTAAGATATTGCAATGGCCTAAGAAAAGCTTTGGTAAAGCATCCACAAAAGCTCGACCAACAAAAAGCGCAAGAGCTGGAGAGACACATGCATAAAGTAAATTATAATAGGCATAATAAAAACGAGGCAAAGACCAAACGACAAGTCATGGCATTTGCTTGTTCTTGTTGTTCTTGTTTCGCCATTTACTTTGCATGCTTCTAAGTGTGTGTGCGTGTGGTTGCTGTGTCTGTTGTGGTAAGTGCTTCGTGCGGAATTAAAAGCAAACGCATTAAAAGGTGCCCAAAAAGAATTTCACCTTGGCAAAGATACAAAGCAACAACAACACGATAACAAAATGGCGCAGCTGCAAATGGCGACAGATTCACGTTGGCTTAATATTACATGAGCAGGAGGGAGACACAAACACACTTACAAACACAGACAAACACGTGCACGTACATACACATGTACATATACCGTTACATAGCACGGTAACGAGCAACATTTTTAATTATGAAACACTAAAAGTGGCAAAGCTAAAGTGCAACGCCGAGTACAAGAATGGGGCCATTGGGCTGGCGTTGGGGTCGCTTTAGCCATGCTATTAACTTAAACGCCTTTTGCCGGTTAATGGAAATGAACCTCGTCGTGGCAATGGGCAGTTATCTGGTTAAGACAACGATGGGACGCCACACCAACGGCAGACACGCGCAGGTGTTTAGACCCGACCCTCTTAACCGTTAGTCGTTAACCGTTAACGGTTATGAGCAGCAGCGTACAGAGCATTCATGTTAACACGGCCTAATTGTGGCATGACAGAAACAGGAGCAGGGACCACTTGCTAATACAGTGAGCTCTCGCAAATTATAGCTCGCTGAAAATGAAATGTCCCTGAAACTATATAATCTACAGACTTTTATATAAAAGAAAATCTCGAGAAAAAAAGTGTTATCTTAAGGTTAAAAAAAAAAAGGAAACACATTTTTGAAGTGTTAACTTATTTAATCACATTTTAAAGGAATAGCACAGAATTTACAATTTTTGCTTCTAATAAGCGAGTGAATTCTAAGAATGCTTTTTTCATTTTCAAAATTGTATGTTCTGATAACAAGCGAAAATTATAATAATAACACAAAAATCTAACTGAAGAATGCAGTCGAACTTCCTTAACTCGAATCATCATTATCCAAAGAAAAAGTTCGAGCAATGGAGATATTCGACTTATAAAGTTATTTTTGTTACGTTTATCCCACAAAAAAAACCTCTTTACGAGGTAAAAGTCTAGTGACGAAAACATTTTCATGCCCCAAAATTTCTGATATCCAATTTTGTGACGAATAATATTAAGTTTTACACATAAATTATTCTAAGCAAAATTTTGGCACTCGGCACATTGCGCTAAAATGTATCAATTCTTCATACCAAATAAAACTCACTCACTGTTTTGCGCAGTGCCGAATGCAAAAATTGTGCTTAGAATAATTTATGTGTAAAACTTAATATTATTCGTCACAAAATTGGATATCAGAAATTTTGGGGCATGAAAATGTTTTCGTCACTAGACTTTTACCTCGTAAAGAGGTTTTTTTTGTGGGATATCAGAAATTTTTGAATAAGACCTCAGAAATTTTGAAATTGCAATATTTCTTGACAGTATAGCTTTGTCAACTTTGATTATTGTTTGTACAAGCTAAAGCAAATTGTCTGGCAACACTGGTCCCCTTTACAAACACACATGCCCAGCGCAAAAGCTATCAGCACTCTTAAACTCTGGGTGCTATGACACTTTGCTGCTGCTATCCTATTCCCATTCTAAGTAAAATGTATGTATTCAGCTAACAGGTAATTTCCGCATTACGCTGCAAGCAGTGCAAAAAGCCCTTCGAAATACCTTTTCAACGATATATAGATAGCATCTGTAGCTTCTATCGTTTGGATGCTATGGTGGTTTCAATTTTAGCGGTTTTTAGCGATTTCCCGCTAAACTAGCGATTTTTCGCAAAAGTCGTAGAGCAAACGTTTCTAGATTTTTGAACACGAACAAGTCCTCATTCAAACATTTAAGCTATCCAAACAATCAAACTGGCTGCTATGACACTTTGTTGCTGCTGCCCTATTCCAATTCAAAGTAAAATGTATATATTCAGTTAATAGGTTATATCTTCCAAACCTAACGGTAAAATTTTTTGTGTCATATATCAAAAAACGCGAAATTTTACAAACTAAAACATATTGAAATTTAAAAAAAATCGTTAGCGGCGTTTTCTCAAAAACCGCCAAAATGTGGGGGAAAATACCTTATTTCACCTGTAGAAATTTACCTGTGTACTTTAGAAAAAAAGTTAAAAGGTATGCATAACAGCCCTTCAAAATACCTTTTCAACGATATATAGATCGCATCTGTAGCTTTTATCGTTTGACTGCTATAAGGGTTTTAATTTTAGCGGTTTTTAGCGATTTCCCGCTAAACTAGCTTTTTTTCGAAAAAGTCGTAGAACAAACGTTTCTAGATTTTTAATCGGGAACAAGTCCTCATTCAAACTTTTAAGCTAAATCAACGATTTGATCCTTACAAACAAACAAACAGACAAACAGACAAACAAACAGACTGACTTTTCATCTCGTTTTGAGAAGGGCACCAAAAATTTCAAAATTAATTATCTTTCGAACCAGTGATCGGATTTTGATGATCAAGGTGTCATTCGACGCGTATTTTTGATTAGAATAGTTAAAAATTAAAAAAAAAATCAAAAAGGCTCCAACGGCCCCATTAGCTCCAATCATTTAAATTTTGCCCCTCCCACTTACACCTGTTTATCTCACGAACCAGGTGAGTTTTCAAAAGTCTTAGTATGCACATTTGTAAGTTTAATTGATACCTTTCGATCGGTATAAAGCTCGACCTGATCGGGCAGTCATAGCAAATTTTCCATTCTTCCTGTGTATATATGCTAGTCGCTTTCGCACACTTCGTGCTGCTTTCGTCACTAGCGCGGACTGCCGTCCGCAGTGATTAATTTTGCTGCCACACATTTAGCTGGAGTTAGAGGGAAATTCCAGTCCTGAAACTATATAATCTACAAATTTTAATATTAAAGAAAATCTCTAAATAAAAGTATTATTTTAAGTTTTGAATGTGTGTTAAAGGTGAAATTCCCATAAAATCTCAAAATATCCATCGAAATCTTAAAAAAAAAAAATAATTATTTGTTTAACTTAAAAACAAAAGCAGTGCTAATTTATTAAATTACCTATTAAAGGCATAAGTAGTACAGAATTTAGATTTTTTGCTTCTTATAATATTAGCGGGCGAATTCATGATTCATGTTCTGATTTCAAGCTAAAATTAAAAAAAATAACTCAAAAATTAATGCTCCCTAACTGACAAAGTAAAGAAAATCTTTGAAAGAATACTTGTAAAAAAACTAACGTTATTTTTTAAATGCATATTACATTTTTAATAGAAATGAATAGTCTGGAATTTAGCTTGCCGAAAATTCAAAACATCCTTCTTTTATACAGTCTACTGTACTTAGTACTCAGTACTTAGTCGACTCCTTTTATGGGTATTAAGTAAAGAGATTCGTCGGGGTGCTCTGCATATTAAGTTACCGTAAGTTGCTTTAATTGCAGGCACGTGCAACGTTTTACTTGCAACACGGCCCGTGAAGTCAAGTGCGATGCTCACGCCTCTTGTAGGGCCTCCTCGCTCAAGGTAGAAGTTTCACCTGGCAATTGCACGGAAACTTAAGATGCGCCTAATCGGATCGTTAGTATTTGAACTTCGCTTTTCCCGCAGCTGACGCAGCACAATTTCCACGCAGCTACAATTTCCCTGCGTGGAAACAGAACCAATAATTGATATCCATCATTGCGTGCATGCGTCCGAGTCGCGTGCTGGGATGTTGAGGGCTCGCGTCCAGTTAACAGACAGACAGACAGCCAGCGAGTGAGATGGAGTATGATACTTAGAGAGAGAGAGAGATAGTTAGGATGGTAGATGGCCAAGCCCAAGTGGCTTGGCTCGTCTCTAGTTTCATGGGATACGGGCGCGTTAGTTTTTATTGCAGCGTTTACTTTACTTTGGCCATAAGCCGCAGCAACAATTTCACTAGCAATCCACGTCTATCAATATCCCTACCCATCCCTTTGCTACCCCACCAGCAATATCAACACACGCAAAGTTAAGTGCTGTCGATGGACTGTGCAACAGTTCGTTGAAAACTGTTTTCAAAGTCGCGTAGTTTTGCCATGGTACTACCAAAAGTGGAGGGTTGCTTGCCTTCAAATTGATTAAGGTCATTATGCAGCCGGGTTGCGTCAAGCTGCGAGCAACCGAGCAACCGAGCACCGACTACTCACTGACACTTAATCCCAGCGGCATAATCAGCAACATATTGTAGCAAAACTTCTTCACACTGCCATAAAAAAGTAGCAGTTTTGTATTTTACGAAATTTTACACCCCAAACGGGTAAGAAACAAGGGGTAGGGGGTGGGCCAGAGGTTAAATGCCATGGCCCGAATGAGGCCTTAGCCCCCGTGTTACGTATTCCAAGCTCCGAGTTTTATGGCTTACCCATTTTTGTTTAACAATAAACTTGCCCGGCTGTCTACACTCTCAACATTTGAGGAGTGCCATCTCCTCGCTTTTTATCCTACATATATGGCTTTTCTGGCATTTTTGGGTGCGGCTGGCATTATTCATGAGCAGAGTGTGGAAAAACCCGTTCCTAATTTTTGCACAGCTGCTGCTGTCAGGCAATCAACGCTGTCTTCTTGGCTAAGACCTAACTTCAAAGACAACAAGCTCCAAGTGACACAAAACGACCACAGACCAGCAACAAGTGTTAGTAATTATATCCAAATCCCGTACTCTGGAACCAGAAATAAGCCAACTTTATACCCCATTTCCCACTTTTCACTTCCCACTTGATATAATGAAGGTGTCCCCGGCTCGATAAGCGCCCCTAAACGTTCCCAAATGTTTTTATTACATTAAAAGCATTAACGCTCAACATTAACAATGGTATGTAGAGCAAAGTACCAGTCACCCGACAATATGAATATTAAGAGAAAGAACAAAAGACAGACAGACCCTCGACTTCCCCCTTTGCAGGGATGCAGGAACAAGCCCACAGGACAGAATACACACCAATATGTCATCAATGCTGGCAAGTCAACACGACAGCTACCCCCATCCGACTCGAGGGTTGTCCTCAAAAGCCAGAACGCGTCGAAAGACCCCTGGAAACAAACGACGGGATTTCGTCATAACTGTTACACTGGTCTCTCACTTGTGTTTCCGATGTATTTCGTATGTATTTCGGATGTTCACAGGCCACACAACTGGTTGCATTTCGATATATATTGACAGTAGATCAGCTAAACGAACCTGTTACGAATACAAATTTACTGAAAAAACCAAAAAAATTAAAGTGTCATAGGAAAGTCCCGATTTGGAGTGAATATTTTCCAATTCTTACTTAAGAAAATGTTTAGGTTGGCTTCAAGATACAAGCATATGTATAGCTTCTAAGTTTCTTTCGTAAAAAAATGTTTTCGAGTATTTTTTCGTATATTTGGATCTAACAAATTTGCTTATTTAGTTTACAAAACTTTTTTTCGACTGTTTCTAATATATTGGTTCAATGCAGAGTTGAATTTTCTTACTCCTTTCTTTGGTGTACTTAAAAAAAATTAAAAAGCTTTTTAAAAAGCTTAAAAGCTCATTAACTTTAATTTTTTTTTCAACATTTTTATGAAATATTAGTTCAATGCAAAGCTGAGTTTTCTTAGCTTAAGTTTTCCAAGCAGTACTTTTCTTTGATACATTTAAAAAGAAATTTATTTATTTATTTATTTAATAATTTTTTCGACATTTTTATGAATTATTGGTTTTATGCAGAGTTGGATTTTCTTAGCTTAAATTTTTACAAATTCTAATTTTTGTTGGTATACTTAAAATTCCTATTAAAAAGCTTAAAAGCTTATTAACTACGTGGTTTTAGTTACAGGCAAATCCAAACAACAAACTTTTTAAAGAGCCTCTGAAAACCTCATAATCAATACAATATTTTCGACATTTATGGATTACTTTAGATTTTTTTTTGTGAACATATTTATGTCTTTAGCCCACTGTACAGTAATACTCAGACTATGACTTGACTTTATCAGAACGCTGGATAATATCGTATTCGAGAATGTGCCACCCCCAGCGCCTTTTGTTTGACTTTGTTGAATTGATTTCGTTAGGGAAATAACAACAACAACAACAACACGAACAAAAACACGAGCAACAACAACAACGGTGGAAGAACCCCTTGAGCACGCAGCACAGTCTCCTTCATTCAGTTTGTCATCGTTCCTTTTCGTCCTTTCTGTCGTTTCGTCGTGCCTTTCTTTGGTTCTTGCTGGCATTTGGTCGAGGTTATCGCTGTGATGTTTCCATTTGTACAAAATAGAGCACTTAACGGGAAAACTGCAAACAAATTATTGCACTTGCTGTCAGCAGTGCAGGAGCGAAAGAGAGCGAGAGAGAGAGAGAGAGTCGTGTTCCGCCTTTCCGAATCTGCCACAGGATGTGGCAAGGGAAGGGAAGGGAAGGGAAAGGGGCAGGAGATGAGGTAGAGCCAATGCCACTGCCATTGCATACACTTAAAGGATTACAAGCGGATCTGTCGCTTGTTTGCCGCTAAATGGACGCATTTACTCGCACACTGAGAGAGACGGAGAAAGAGAGAGCGGGAGAGTGGGAGATGGAAAATGGAGTGTGGAGAATTTTTGGGTGGTTGGGCGGCTTACAATGGCCGTAGCAGGCGCGCTTTTTATGGCCAATGAATAGATGAATGAATGCATGACAAACTGAAAAACTGACTGACTGACTGACTGAGTGACTGACTGACTGACTGACTCGCTGAGTGGGCGGTCGGGCGACCAGTCAGTCGGCTGGTTCGTTGACTGGTTCGTTCGCTGGTTCATTCGTTGGTTGGTTGTTTGGGTGAGAGTGCCCATGGAGTTACTTAATGGATTTGGTTAAGTGCTGCATTGACATTTTGATAAATGCTTTGGAACAGATGCGTTGCCAGGCGCTGCGTTAAATGGGCGTTGCCTCCGTCGCCGCCGCTCCCTGTCCTGTCCTGTCCTATCCTCTCCTCTCTACTCCCGTCCTATCCCACATCGTGCGGCGCGTGTTGTCCCGATTCTTATGATAAATAGTTTATGCTGTGCACGCCAGCAAAGAGCCCAAAAAGCGGTTCACCCATTTGTCACAATCCGCGCAAGTGTTTCCAAATTGATTATCCAAGACAAAGTCTTACGGATTGGTCACGGATCGTCAATTAACCACTTTGATGACTTCACTAGTTCTTTAAGTTTTGAAGATCCTTAAATACCTGCAAGCCGTTTAAAATTCCACTCTCTTTCGAACAGAAAGTTTCAGTGTTTTTTCACTTATTTGTTTTGGAAATTCTGAGCTATGTTTCTATCAATTTTTTTAACACTTTAATTTAATCGTTAAATGTTAAGAAAAAATGTATAGTTTTCCTTAACCCATTAAATGCTGCCCTTAGATCGGCTGGTACAATTTTGACGAAATTTTGATTACACATTTTGATTTACATTTCCATACATTTTTCAGCTTTGTTCGTCAATATTTTCTATGCAGAAAAAAACCTAGATATTCACCTGTTAAAAACTACAGGTATTCCAAGCATAACTAAGCTGTACAATTTTATACTGATATTTTTGTTATTTCTCTTTACTAAGAAATGAATTTTGCCTCGATATCTCTCACATGCCCCGTGTTTGAATTTTTATATTATCAACACTTTCTTGGGTATTTAAATACCCATTAGCAATATGGGTTAAGTAGTAAAATGTCTTTTATTTAAAAACTTCTACACAATTCTTAGATTGGAAGTTTAAAGATGTAATTTTCCTGACATTATTTACTTTAATTGTTGTTTAGCTTTTTGTACTATCTTTTTTTTAAAATTCCCTAAAATTCTAATAAGATATTTGCTATTCCTTGTCCTAAAAAAATGTTAAGAAACCTTTTAAAAGCTATCAAAACACATTTTCCTAAACTTATTCTCATTTTCTAACCGCCCTATAGCCCCAAAAAAAACACCATTAAACAGATTCTCTTTTCGGCTTAGAGGGGAAAATTAACAATGAACAAGCCCAATAGTCCTGACCATTACCAAGTGTCAATTTTGTGCTGTTGTTGTGGTAGTGGCAGTTGTTCTTGTTGTTAGTACTGTTGTTGCCTTTTTTATATTCGAGTACAAGACACTTATTTAGCTGCCCTCAAATGGCAAAAGTTTTTGTAATGTTTTGAAGTGCCTCTAATTAGATAATATGCGGCCGGGGTTAAAACAAACTCGAACTGTGCAGATGACGCCGCATTTTCCTATGCAAAGTGGCAACGCGTGCAATACTCCTCCCTGCCGCCCCCTCCTCCCCCCAACTCCTCCCCTGAAATAAAAAAGGCAAAAAGCCAAAGCGCATAAAAAAGCGGCGTGCGCAATTTGAATCCTAATGGATGCGTGTGGCGCAACCAAACGACTGTCGGACACGCGATGAGGCAACCAACCATCATTTTGTTAAAGGAGTTTCGCGTCCACAGCTGGCGAAGGTGTAAAGTTCACGTGTGTCCATTTACCATTCCATCTCCGCCCTCCTCCAAACCCATGCCATGCCACAAACCTGCACCACCCCCTCAAATTGCTCCCTATCCCCCTGCCCTATCCATTCCCCCACTCTCTCCACAAATGACCCAACCTGGTGTCGTATTATTAATGCTTTTGGAGTGCTTTCAATGTTTTATCGGGCATTTTGCTCTATGGCAGAGTCGGGCCCACGATGGAATGACGATGTCTATCGTCCACGGGGTTTCCCCTTTTACCCCTTTTTCGGAGTGCATCGGTCATTGCGTAATAACTTTCAGTTGGTCTCTTTGCCCTGGATATTCTACAAACATATACTATAGAGTCTATAAATATCCTCCACTTCTACTACTATTATGATTATGAATTCGAGCTGCGACCAAACGTTGACTTTTATCTAAATGGGTCTTTTGTTTGCTTTCACGACTAATGGAATAGGCGGTGCTACATATACCATTTAATATCAATCCTCTCTTGATTATAGACACTCGAACTATTATATAAACACATACATATGTGTGTGTATTTCACTAAGCAACAACTTGTCGAGGACTAGAATATAGACACTCGAACTATTATATAAATTCATACATATGTGTGTGTATTTCACTAAGCAACAACTTGTCGAGGACTAGAAGGGTTGTCGGAGACTAATTAACTTGTCAGTCTAATAACTAAATAAGTCGCCAGAACTAATAACAGTTACCAACTATAAAATGTCAAGAAAACTGGTATATTATATACCTATAATGGAAAGAATATCAGACAGTTACTTGATTAATTGAGTTGTCAGTCTAATAAAACACAAAGAATAGTCCTTTTTTGTAGACTTCCCCGGGGAAATTATATAAAACCAATTGAAAGCATGTATTTCCAGTCAATATTATGTTTTGAAAATATGTTTTATTTAAATTTTACGCTTTGACAATAATTTTTAGTAATCTTCATTATATTCAAAACATTTAGTATCATTAAAAAAATGTTTTAAGTCTTGTTCCTTTAAATTTTATAAAGTTTTATCCCATTTTGATAATAAAATCTGAACCAGAATCAATAAACTATACTTTAATCATTTAAATTTTACGATTACTAGTACATCAATCCCTATATCATATGCAAAAAAATGTAAACATTTATTTCTTAAAATTCTTAAGTCATTAAAAATATAATTATATGTTCTGTGGGCTTGAAAATTCAACCCGGTATTAAGAAATCAGCAAACTATAGAATTTTAGCTCATTTTAAATACAAATAATGAGTTCGCAAGATCTCAATCTATTAATTTGAATATTTAAAAATTGACTTAAATATCTGTACCTAATTAAATTCGTTTCTTATTAGAGCTCTGCTTAATTTTACAATTAAATATATTAAATATATAAGGCACATTAATAAAATAAACAACCTGTGCTATAATGTTTACCACAGCTGTCGATATGCAAATTCAGATTGTAAATAAGTATGTATGTAAATTTAATTTTTGTTAATTGCATAAGATAAAAAATGCTGTGATTTGTGCAGCTCAGAAATAATTGCTGTGTATGTCTATGTATTTATGGTCAATTACTTAAACATAGAAGTACATATGTACATATGTATATACGACTTTATTTTAAAGGCGTTTGACCAGCTGGCAAACGAAGTAAAGCTTAGCAAACAAGCAAAAGCTTTTAAAGCCACACAACGTGACGCTTTCAAGTTTTAACGCCAGCAACAAGACAGTCTAAAGCCCAAGTGAGTTTGACACGACGACGATGCTGAATATGAAGCAACGGTACCACAAACTGCCAGCCATTTTGTTGGGCGTTCCATATCCTCCCATTGCCCCCGCCCCGCCCTCTGCGCTGACTGCGCAACGCCTTAGATACAGTAATATCATTGTTGTTGTTGTTGTTGTTAATGTTAGGCAAAGCATGTGGGTGTTATATCAGCCAGCTTAATGACACACAGACATTTGCTCATTGCCGTTTGTTGTTTGTTGTTTGTGCATTTGTCTTTGGTCCTCTTACGAGTATGTTGTGATTATGCAACAAGCTGGCAGCGTGTCCACTTCGTAATGCCATTTTTTGGCTAAATGCATTTTTGATTCGCTGCATTCTCAGCATTTTCAAACAAGAGAGACAAGAGACTGAGAAAGCAGCACAAACAGCTGCTAAGCCGTGCATACATACATACATATGTATGTACATATTTTTACACATCTTTCGGACTTTAGAAACCATTTTTGCAGCTTTTAGTTCACAATTTCACTTCTGCCTTTCAGGCTTCTGGCATATTTAAGCCCCCGACTCAGATCTGTTGTTCTCTCTCTCTCTCTCTCTCTCTCTCTCTCTCTTTTGCGTGGCCCTGAACCTAAGCTTACACCTATGCATAAGCACACACATACTAGAGTACTGTGTGATTCTGTTTGTGTTTGTGCGAGCTTTTAGCGCCTGTTTACACAATTCCTCGTACAACATAAATTCAGACGCCTTCGATTGCGGTTTACGCCTGTGAGGTTTTCACCTGTGAGGCCATCATTCATAAAAAAGGATCGTCTCCGAAATATCATAAGTTTTGATTTATTTTAACGAAATCCAAATTTTTTTTTAAGAATTACAAAAACAAAGGAATATAAACAATGAAAAAAATTTTAAATATTCCAAAAATTAGTTTAGAAAAAAAGAAGCATTAAATAGGAAATCCAACCAGAGTTTAGACTCTATACTAGAAGAGATATAATTTTATTGGAACTTAAAAAAAGATGGACACAATATTTGTACGTAGATACTGATTAATTCAAAAAAATCTTACTAAATCAATAAAATTTAATGTCTTTTTTTTTAATTTGTGCGATTTAAATAAATGTTTTTGATTTCAATTTCATGTGATTTTTTCTTTTTGTTCTTTTATAAATTTAATTTTCTAATAAAAATATTTTTAATTTTGGTTTTCTAGCTATTATTTTCAAACTAAATGCTTTATAATTTTCTTTTTCTAATATTTGTTTCTAAATTTCGTTATTCTGAGTATTATTTGAAGAAATTCTTATAGGGAATCCCAAAATTATTGAGATTTGCAGCCATGACTTAAATCATTTTTCTATGTCTTCAGTTTTCAAACGGCAATTGGTCAAAGTGTTCCTAAAAGTATACCATAATTTTCTACATTCACACACAGACAATACGCACTGTATGCCCATAATTTATTGATCGTTTATTATTTGTGTTTTAAACATAATTACGAAGTCCGACGAAAAGCTCAACTGCAAAGTGAGGTTAGGTCACACATACAGATTTTCGGTATTTGTCTCTCGTTGCCGAAAATGCCATCAAAAACGCAAAAACGTCAATCAGCAGCGACGAATGAAGCGAAAGCGGTTGAAATAAATTTGTGTGCGTTTTTGGCGTAGACCAGTCGATAGACACGACGACCAGACAAGAATTTAACAAATTTAAGGTCATTTTTACTGTTAAACAATGACACAACAGTACATATCCTAACAACAATAAAGCAATGGCAGCCAACTCGCTCTCTCTCTCACTCTCTCTTTCTCCTTCTATGCACACAGACACACACACACAAACAAACATGTTTATGTATATTTTTAGTAAACGTACAAGTTCGCAACATTGGACTAGAGCGAACGAAACAGAGTGCGACAAAGAGAGAGAGCGAGAGTGAGAGAGAGAGAGAGAGAGACGTTATAAGATAGCACAGCGAGTGAGCGAAAAATGCTGAAAAAGCTTTGAGACCACTCCCCAAAAAGTTCAGGCGACGGCGCAACGTCGACGCACACAAAACAACCAATCCCAGGCACAAATACAAAAAGCAAACACACACACACAAGCACGCACACACATGCATAGAGATAAAATGAAAAACTGAAACACACACACGCATACAAAGACAGATAGAAGCAAAAGCAAAATGTGTTACAATGCAATTTCCCCGCCAAATGGCTGTCGCTGGTGTAGTTGTTGTTGTTGTTGGGAGACCAACCCAAACTCAATTGTTCGTGGCGAAAAGACAAAAAGGGAAGCTTGGAAAACACGCAAAGCCAAAATATGAACAACAATAACAATAACAAAAACAACAAAATAGCACAGGGTGCAGCAGCAGTTTTCCAATTGGAAGTGCAGTTTGATTTTCTAAGGGTTGGGCTGTGATTATGTCAGCAACAAGATAGCGTGAGTGTGTGTGTGCGTGTGTTTGTGTGTGTGTGTGTGTGTGTGTTCACCCACCACCACCACCAGCAGCAACAACATATGACTGCAAAGCAGAGCAGCGGTTCGTCAGTTGCTTTCCAAGCGCCGACGCCGCCGCACTTGCTCCACGAGCGTTCGGTCGTCATTCGTACAACGCACTGCAAACTGCAAACTTTGGCAACGGTAAAAACGTTGTCGTTATCTTGCGCTGCGTCGCCGTTGCCGTCGCTGTCGTTATTTGTCGTCGCCGCCGTCGTCGTCGTCGTCGTCCGCGTCGCCGTCGGCCAATGGCCATGCGCCATTTTTGCACGCAAAGTGTGTCGAAAAATACCCAAAATATTCAAAAATGTGACCATTGAATACCATTAAATGGTGTACGTGTATGTGTAAAATTCTCAAAAAAAAAAATTAGAGCGCCAAATTACAATTAGAATTGTCTATGAAGCAGTAAACGTTAAACTCCATCAACCCAGCTTGCCATCTTACCATCTTTGCCTAACCACAAATGCATTCAGGCATGGAACTTTTGAAGCTGATGATGTTCAAAAGTGACTTTATGTCCAATGGCAAATGTGACGATCGCGTACCGCCCATTAACCTAAGTCAATTGCCAGAGTTTCTATTGTGTAAGTTTCCGAAATATTCAGCTACCATATTTTTAAAGAAAAGACTTTGGATTTAGCTATCGAAATAAAGGAATGAAGTAAAGGAATAAATCATGGAATTAAAGATGAGAAAATCTGGAAATTTATAATAATGGAAAACTAAGGGGACCAAAGGAAAACATAGTAATAAAGAAAAAGTGATAAGAAAGAGAGGTGTAAGCAGTGCTGCCAGATTTATCCGTTAAAACAGGACAGATTTGAATAAATAATTTATAAGCAAGATAGCTAAATATAAAAAAAATATGCTTGTATACTTTTAATTTATTTGTAAATTAGAATGCAAAGAAGCTAGAAATAAAATATAAAAGTATGCTTAAAAAAACGCAAACATATTTTCTTTATGTTTAGCTCGTTTTTTACATCTTTATTTATTCAAATCTGTCCTCTTTTAACGAACAATCCGGCAACAGTGGGTGTAAGGGAAGGAAATATTGTATTGGTTCAATATCAATGCAAACATTGATAATAAATCTACAAACAGCTGAAAACACTTTCAGGTTTAAGCAATTGAATAAATGATAACAATAGACAAATAGTTAGTTTCGCGTAGCAACCGAAACTCGACTTATACTTAAGTGGAAATAATTTAGAATATTTTTAAATCATAGGTTTCCCTATTATTATACTCCCCATATTGAAACATCTTTTTATAACCTTGCAAATAAATATAAAAATTTAAACAGTTAGGATAATTAACGGGCACTTTAAAGTACTTCTACTTGTAGCACTAGGAAATAGTCAATAAATAAATAAATAAATAAAAAAGAAGAACCAATAATTTAATTTAAAAAGCTTAACGGCTACTAAGAAAATTCTATCTTTTGTAAGACTCAACCTTCTTATGAAGTAACTCAAGATTCTAATTCTGAAAGTAGAGTATCATAAAGGACAAGAAATCATTCTTAAATCTAAGCTTTTTTACGTTAAACTTATAAGATATTTTATAGAGAAATAATATGCTGAAAGCATTAAATCAATCAAACTTTTTTCTATTTATAACAATGAAATTCTTTTTAACAACCATGGGATAAATATCTCCCATAGTCAAGGTTGTATGAAATTTAAGTGAAATTCAAGCGAAAGCAATTTCTGTGGCACTTATGAGTATCTTAAATTTTAAATGAAAAGAAAAATAACTTTGTAAACAGCAATCAAATTTAGCAATTAATAAACATTTCAAAAGTCTTTCATGTAAACATTTCAAAAGTCTTTCTTGTTTATTATATTTTTACTTGTTTTGAAACTAAGCACTGAAACGACTTTAAACGAGAGTACTAAGTTTAGAAAGCAACTCAAGATTCTACTTCTAAATGTAGACCATCTTAAAAGACAGCAAATTATTCTTAAATGTTAGCTATTTTAAGTTAAGCTAACAAAAACATTTGATAAAGAAATATTATGCTGAAAGCATTAAATTATAAAAAGTCAAACCTTTCTCATATCACTACAAAACTTTTTAAACTTTTTAAAAACAAATATCTCCCATAGTATTTTAAAATTTAAATGAAAAGCAAAAAAGCTTCAGAAGTCTTTCATATTTATTATATTTTTAAAATTTTTGAAACAGCACTGAAACGACTTTGAGTAATCTGAAAACAGACCTGACTATACTATTTATTTTCCATAATGACAGTTTTTAAATAGACGACACAACTGATTCAAATTACAGGCAAATAGCTCAATTAAAATTCAGTTTGAATTGAATAACGAGAAACAAAAATTATTTAAGCTGAAAAATTACGAGAAACAAAATATATTAAAGCAGAAATTGTGAAAAATGCTTTTGGGTAAATTGCAAATAATCCAAGACAAAGCCGTATTGATTATGGATTTAGATGATATAATGTATGATGGCTATAATAATGATATCTAATTTACAGCGACGATACCCAAATGTGGCGGCTGCCACGAACTGATCCTGGATCGCTTCATACTGAAGGTGCTGGAGAGGACATGGCATGCGAAGTGTCTGCAGTGCAGCGAGTGCCACGCCCAGTTGAACGACAAGTGTTTCGCCCGGAACGGCCAGCTGTTCTGCAAGGAAGACTTCTTCAAGTAAGTAAATTTCTCGAATGCGCACAGCGCACAGGATTGATCCTGCGGTGCGATCGTGTCATTTGATGTTGCCGGTTTTAATGAAAATCTCCCGTTGTCCCGTTGCCAATGTTTGGGTCGAACAGACGTTATGGTACGAAGTGTTCCGCTTGTGATATGGGAATACCGCCAACGCAGGTGGTACGCCGCGCCCAGGATAATGTCTATCATCTGCAGTGCTTCCTCTGCGCCATGTGCTCGCGCACCCTCAACACCGGCGATGAGTTCTATCTGATGGAGGACCGGAAACTCATCTGCAAGCGGGACTACGAAGAGGCCAAGGCGAAGGGTGTGTGATTACTCGAGAATTGTGCAAAATTAAGTTGATTAACTTGAAATCCTTTCTATTTTATAGGTCTCTATTTGGATGGCTCCCTGGACGGTGATCAGCCGAATAAACGGCCTCGCACCACAATCACCGCCAAGCAGCTGGAAACGCTGAAAACCGCATACAACAATAGTCCGAAACCCGCCCGACATGTACGTGAACAACTGTCCCAGGACACGGGTCTGGATATGCGTGTAGTTCAAGTCTGGTTCCAGAACAGGTGAGTCTATATCTTTATCTATCCAGAGTTTTTCTCACCCTCTCCATCGAAATTGCAGACGCGCCAAGGAGAAGCGACTGAAAAAGGATGCAGGACGCACGCGCTGGAGCCAATACTTCCGCTCCATGAAGGGCAACTGCTCGCCCCGCACTGACAAATTCCTAGACAAAGATGATCTAAAAGTCGACTACGACAGCTTCAGTCATCATGGTAAGTCTTCTCTTTGTTTCAGAAAGCGGTATAGAACAGTTTTTCTTTAACAGACATTGGGAATCATCTTTTAATCCATAAAATAATATAAATATTTTAAGTTAGTATCAACAGCCAAGTATATTTTGTCCCTCCGTCTGTTTGAAGAGTTAAAAGAGCTAGAGACTCTAAATTCGAAATGTATGTCTCAAGTTTATTGAACATTTTTAATGTCGCCTGCTTCGCCCGCAAAGCAACAAAAAACTTATTACAAGCGCAATTTTTAAGATCTATATTTGGAAATTTCGCTTTTCTGAAATTCTCTCAAATCTGTCCTAAAAATTTCAACACATCGGATATTAAATATGAAATTTATTTAATAAATAATTGTATATAGAAAAGTTTTTTTTATATTATTATATTTATATATATTTTTAAGATTCTCTCAAATCTGTCCTAAAAATTTCAATACATCGGATATTAAATATGAAATTTATTTAACAAATAATTGTATATAGAAAAGTTTTTTTTATATTAGTAATATTTTCACTACAAAGTTAATTTACTTTTTCTATGCTTTTCATTTTCCATTATTAAAAATGTGCAATTGAATGAAAAAAAAATACTGTAACTACTCAAAAATCCAGGGACCATTATTATTATGAGTTATGTTATACAAAATTACATATCCAGTAATGATTATTTCAAGATTATTAAGGATTTTATCATTTTAAATCATTTTTTACGTTCCCCTAAGTTTCCTTCAAAGGAAAATGGAAAAATATTGAGGTAAACTCCTACACAAAAGCCATGAATTAATAGTGAGTTTTATTTTCAGCAAAAAAAAAGTAAAAATCATAAATAATGATTATTTGTGTTTTATTTTTTCGCTTAAATTTAATCACAATCATTATTTTATTGTATCTGTATTCTAGTCAATGACATTTTTATGTTAAAAAATTTCATTAATCATTATTTGCAGCAAAAAAAATTAAACTTTGTAGTGGAAATATGAAAATACGAAAGGCGTAGTATCTAGAAGTCGAGCACTCTCCATGCTTTGATTTACATATCTATGAGAGCTAACTTTTTATTCCGTCTATTTTCTACTTTAAACAGATCTTAGCAACGATAGTTATAGCACCGTCAATTTGGGGTTGGACGAAGGCGCCTCGCCGCACAGCATTCGCGGTTCCTACTTGCACGGCAGCTCGAGTCCCTCGCAATATCCGCCGAGCAGCCGCTCTCCGCCTGCGGTGGGTCAAAGCCACACGTTCGGTTCATATCCAGACAATATTGTTTACACTAATATTGGTAATTATCCACAAAATAAATGAGACGAGTTTTATTTAAAATATATCTTTCTAATATTTGCAGATCATGCTGTGGGTTCTGGCCTGCATCCAAGCAAAACACATCATCGCCTGCACAGTAGCAACAATGTTTCAGATTTAAGCAACGATTCTAGTCCCGATCAGGGCTATCCTGACTTTCCTCCCAGTCCCGACTCCTGGCTCGGTGATTCGGGCAGTACCAATAATACCAGCATTAATAATAACAACAACAATGCAAGCAGTAATAATAACAATAACAATAACCACAGTGCAGGCAGTGGGCCAACGTCCAATTCAAATGCCACCGCAACTCCGCAACCAAATCCAACAACACCCGGCGTCCATTACTGATACTCAAAATTACTATTGCATTATTTTGAAATGCAGTCGCGGAATTTGTTGCTCGCAGCTGCCCGACAACAGAAGCAAACATCGCAACAACAGCAACAGCAGCAGCAGCAATAGCAACGACAACATCAACCACAACAGCGACGTGACGCCATTTTGAAAGCTTTTGTACACTTAACAGCGCTAAGCGAGAGAAAAGCTTAACAGTTAACAGTGCTGCCATATGCAAGCAAGCTTTTTCATTATTTTGACTGCATTAAAGCATATTATGCACTAACTTTATTATTACTTTTTACTAATGTAACACAATTTGCTCAACAATTCCATTTAGTTAAAACCCAAAACGATGAATAATGAAATGATTAGCTTGAGTACATAGGTACATAGTACATACAATGATGATGTATGATGAATGCTAAATGTTATTATGATTACATCACTCCTTGACCGCATTTTGTTTAAATAATTTTTAAGTTTGCTAATTAAGTGTATGTAAATATTGTATATTTGTGTATAGTGAAAAACGATAACTACATTTTAAATTAAATTAAGTCTGTATAGGATCATACAAAGAATGTGTGTGTGGGAAGGGGAAGGGGGAAAAGTGCACAACATTTATTAGGCCGAACCCCAAAATAAAGGAAAAGAAAAGTAAACAAACAAGTTATTTATTGCTTTATATAGGAATACATGAATTGCATAGGAGAAATATCAATTACGAAAAAGTGATGTCGTATATACTTACATATAGTACATATATATCTAATGTAATACCAAAAAGAAAAAACCAAAATAAAAGATAATTTCAAGCAAATAGAAATTTCAGTAAAATGCAAACTACGTAAAACAAATGATAACGAATTTTTAAATTTATTGTGTATTACAATAAGTTTAATTATTTCAAATAAATGCGATAAAAATAAATTACTATTTGACATGTAAGAATAAATGATACAACAAATTGTTAAAAAAAAAAAAAAAAAAAAAACAAACAAAAAACTAATAACAATTTAAATGTGTTTTTGTCTTATCCTTCCTTTATTACCATTGATAATAATCAAATCGTTCGATTCTCATACAAACATACATATGTATGAACAGTGATGCCAAATATTTTCCGAAAAAAAAGATAAAACGCCCAAAGAAAACAAGGGGAAAAGGCTGAAAAACTAAAGAAAAAATAGACAGAAAAGCAGACCAAACTTTTTTTCGTTTGTTAGCATTTAACGTGTCTATTTCTAGACGGTTCCTCAATTTAGTTTTTACCAAACTAACTTGGCTTAAAACTTCTCTACTTCTACATTCGACCATGGCAACGATAGGAGAGCCAGAGCAAAATTGACCACTTCTGAAAATTTATTATTGCCTGCAGAGTCTCGATATTTGTTTGCTTCGGACCAAAATTTGGACTAATTTTCAACATTCTCCTATTTTAAGAGGTGAATTTTGGTGTACTGGGAAAGTGTTTTCGCTTTTATATCGTTTCCATTCTCAAAAAGTTCTAAAATTAGCTGTATAGAATCCTTTTTGTATTCAATTTAATTGAATCTAAAAAAAAGCCAGATTTTCGGATAGAAGCTGTTTGAGATTTTTCCCGACTGAAGCAGTTAAAAATCCGAAAAAAAGCCAATTTGGCATCACTGCTGGGAAAATGTTTTCGCCTTTATATTGTTTTCATTTTCAAAAAGTTCCAAAATTGGCAGTATGAAATCCTTTTTGGAATCAATTTAATTGAATCTAAGAAAACGCCAGATTTTTGGATAGAAGATGTTTGAGATTTTTGCCGGCTGAAGCAGTTAAAAGCTAGACAAATCTATCAGAAAAAAGGCCAAATTGGCATCACTGATCTTCAGATAGAATATACTCATTGAATCAAATCAATGCTCTTTGCGCTCTTCTTATTGCAATGTTCTCTTTATATTTATTTCTTTATCGTACGCTCCTTCTACTATTTCATTCATACTGAGCGCATGAGTTTCTGTGCGGATGATGATGGTACATCTGTTCTGCTCTGACATGTCGTATGTTTTTCTCAGTCTCTTGTCCTACGTTCGCGCAACAACGTCTATTATCGAGGAAGCTTTTTGCGCATAGCGCCTTAACTTTATCCATTTAGTTCACTTAAAAAATTGCATACATACTTATAAATATAATGCATAAATAATGTTGTGTCATTTGAATTTTGCCGTAATTAAAAGTCCCGATAATTCAACGGTGCGTTTTTAGTTCGTAAATTTCTATAAAAAGCGCCTAAGCATTCTTTCAAAATTTTGTTTTTGTTGTGTGCGCGTGTGTCTGTCTGTGTGACAGAAAATGTGCTGCCAAATCGAAAAACAAATGTCGTAAAATGTTCTATTTTTATTTTGCAGTAAACCTACAACAAGCGCAGCAGCCACAGCACACAATCGTTGTTGTTGTTGTTGTGTGTGTGTGAGTGAGGATGCAAATGTGTAATATGTTTTTGTTTTTCTTGCGACGCCAAATTGCATTTGCGGCCGATACGCCGCTCGATCCTTAGGATTCACACTCACACAACGGACGCGGCCACATATTTGGGTCCATCAACTGAAAAGAACTTAATTCGCAGCCTAACACTTTTTTAAAGTCCTAACAAACCGACCAGTTTTTTTTTAAGAAGCGCATCCGCTCCGTGCGTTACCAAAATAATGCAAATTCAATGTATGCCAATATTAAAAGTAATTTTCGTGCTGTCAACAATTGTCGCAGTCACAGGTAACAATAACACGGCAACAGAGTTGCCAGATCTGTGCACATTCAGCTGTTAACTGATATCTCTCTCTCTTTCTATTCATTTTCTTGGCTTTCATTTTTGTTGTTGGCCAGATTGTTGTTCTAGCCGGATTTTACTGATGCGCCAGCACTCGATTCACACGGAAGTGGTCCAGCAGCTGATATTACATCAGCAGCTCCTTGAAAATGGGCAACCACCCACCGAGCCAGATATGCTGTTCCCCGACACTGGACAAATAATTCAAATGCTACCGGATCTGGATTTGAATGGCGAATTGACATCAATTGCGACAACGGAGCACGAAAGCGCGACAGAACATTGGTCCGCTGACAAAGAAACGACGACGAAAACGACATCATCATCCACAACATCCACATCAACAACAACAACAACTATAGCAGCAATAACATCCACAATCACAACGGCAACGGGAGAACCGCCGCCTGATGACAGCACGCCACAATTGGCCACTGATGCCGCCATTTTAGACCTAATTGATGCTGTGCCAACGACGACATCGACAATGATGACCACGACCACAACCTCAAGCGACACCAGCACCAGCAGCAGGAAACCCAACAAGTCCGAGGAGTTTAGGCAGCCCTGCGAAAAGGAATATCACTTGAATTTCTGTCTTAACGGTGGCCATTGTTATCGGTGGGCAGAAATCAATAGCTTCAATTATTGCATCTGTGAAAATGGCTTTGTCGGCGAACGGTGCGATTCAAAGACTGAGGATGGTGAGTCAAATTGTTCCGTTACGCATTTCAATGTGGTGATGAACTTAAATAACTTCACCATTTGTGCGCTCTCTACCATGGTGAAATTATAATAGTTGGTGTTTTATTAGCAAGGTGGTGAATTCACTCTCCCCGACCAAGTGATGCCAATTTGGCCTTTTTGGGATAGATTTGTCAGGTTTTTAAGCCGGGAAATATCTCAAACATCTATCCGAAAATCTAGCTTTTTTCGACTCAATTAACTGCAAGCCATAGGACCGTCTAGAAATAGACACGTTAAATGCTAAAAATGCTTAACATTTTCAATTAAATGCAAATGCATAATTTATCTTCTGCAGATAGAATTTGCGTCAACACGAAACTTGTTGCCATACGAATAAATTGCCTGGCAAATGCCTCAAGATGATAGACACCATGGGCGAAGTTCAATGACAAAGAAAATGAAGATGCCTTAAAACTTTTAAATTAAAAATAAAAATAAGAAATCAAGTTTGGCCAGTTTTTCAGTTTTTTTTTTTTTTAGTTATTCAGCTTTTTTTCCCCTGGTTTCCCCTGGTTTCTTTTGCCGTTGTCTTTTTTTTTCAAAAAACATTTAGCATCACTGCCTGGGACTCTTTTTCGGAGTTAAGAGAACCAAATATGTATCTAATTTCTCACTGTGGTGAAATAGATAAGATCCAAAGTTGAGTGAATACCAGCGTTGCCAAAATTAGTCCGTTAAAAAATAGCCAGATTTGAATAGTCAAATTTTAAAGAAATAATAAAAATTATGGTACTGCTTTCTTAGCAAACTTTTATTTTATTTCTGAATAAGAATGGAAAGAAGGTAGAAATAAAAGACCAGAATGCTAAAAAACAGTACCATATTTTTTTAATTATATATATTTGCCAGTTGCAACCCTTTAAATCTGTCGGGAAAATAGCTAAATTGGCAAGGCTGGTGAATACACACATCGTCTTGTTAACTTTTCCACCATAGAATACTCTACATTGGAATACGTAACCCTGTTTATAATTCTATCCCGAGTATATATTCAAAATAATGGTGAATTTATTTTCTTTTGTTTTGCAGGAGTTTTTGTGCCTTTGCATCCCACCACGATCGAGCCACAACTGAAGACGGCGCACGTTGTCTTCTCCTTTCCCATGCTCATTCTGCTATCCACCATCTATGTTGTGTTTGGCGCCGTATTCATGTTTCGCAATGTGTTGGCACAGCGACGAAAACAACAACTGCACTTACACAAGCAGCGCTTTTTTGTGAGCTGCTGAAGAAATCCAAGATACAAGGGGCTGCCCACTTGTTTTCAGCTCAATTTTTTTTCACTTTGGTCAAGAGAACCAATTCAACGCTAACGTTATGTTTTTGGAAACGATTTTTTGTTTCATATTTTCTATAAATGCTAAGTATGCATTTTGTTTTTCTTTTCTAAGATTCTTTCTCATCATTATTATTTTTTCTTTACGTTGCGCAACGCTTTAATTTATTTAATTAATTATAATTTCTGTAAATTCATTGTATTTAGTTTGCAAAATAAGAGCGCTCTTTGCTTTAGAAGCTTCGATTTAAGCTTAGTAGATTTGTTTTGTAGTAACATTTTGTTACGCTATTTAGTATGTATTTAATAATTAAACTTAGCGTTTATCTGTTATTATTATTAATATTTTTTTGTAACACTTTGTTACGCAAGAAATCGAACAAAGGTTGTAATTTAATAATTCTTGTATTTACGAACAAATTCATTTTGTAATGCATTAAAAATCGGGACTCAAAAAGTTTATAAAACTTGAAAAAGTTGCTTGTGTGCGTTTTGTTTTTTCTTTTCTTCTTTCAAATAGGACAGTTTTTATTTCCATTTTCGAACCATAATTATTATTATGCATCAATCCACAATCGAAGCTCAAGTTCAGTTCAGTCGAGCCATGGCTGGTTTGTTTTTATATTTTATAATATATATATTTATCCAATATTTCGTCAAAAAATTCTTTACAAATTTCTTAGAACTTACAGTTAAATTGTATAGTAGAAATTATTCAAAAAATTCGTTCATCATTTCATTGATGAATTCTTTTCTTTTTTATCATGATCATCAATATGACAATGGTATGTATGCGTGAGTGTGTGTGTGTGTATGTGTTGTGTAGTGTAAGTATGTGTGGAGTGTATATAAATGCGTGTGTTCATGAATTATACGAATAATTGTGTAAATGAAAATATGATCGAGATTGGAAAATTGCCAGCATCAAATTCGGTTGGACCATCATTCATCACTTGCGGGAAAAACAGTTTCCTCGACTTTATCGGTAGGTGTGATGGAGGTGGTTGCAGTGTTGTTGTTGTTGTTGGTGGTTCTCGTGGTGTTGATGTTGTTGTGTATGTGTGTTTGTTTTGTTTTTGTATTTTCTGTCATTTGCTTTTTCTTGAATATAGTAATGTTCATGTAATCTTGGATTAGGGATATGAAATTCGTACAAAAATGATTAAAATATGTAAATGTTAAAAATGTATTTTTGCTTTTTTTTGCTCTCGTGTTGATCTTTTAATTGTTGGTTTTACGTTGCGTTTTCTCTTAGTTCTTTTATCGTTTTTTTTCTTCTTATTTTTGTTTATTTTTTTTTTTTGTTTTTTTTTGTTTTGTTTCTTTTGTTTTTAATAATATGTAATATATATAATAATTATTAGTATTATTCGCATGTCACGGGTAGGTCCTGTGTTGAAACATCTGCCGCAGCGTTCTTCTCCTTGAGATCCTTGGCGGATTCCTAAAAAACAGTATGCAAAAAAAACGGGGCATTAGTTGAAAACTCATGATGAAGCATAACAAATAATGTAATAGGTGAGAGCAAGGTGAATTTACTAAGAGCAGCTGTGGTGACAACGTCACCTACTTAGTAAATTCACCTTGGGTGAGAGCATGAACACAAAGCGAAAACGGATAAGCAACTGAAAGCACAACAACAACAATTAAAGATCAAATGGAAAAAGTTCAGCGTTGCCAACGTAACAAACAGAAAAACATAAGCAACATAATTTTAATGATACCAAAAATATATTAAAAATGGGAATTTGATGAATGTATCTTAACTTTCTTTTGTTTTTAATTAATTATGTACAATGTATATAGTCTGCAGAGTTGTTAGATCAGTTAATTGGAAGGGGTATTGTTGTGCTTATGTTTGTGTATGTGTTGTAGTGTGTTTTGTATGTGTGTGTAAGTGTGCGTGTGTGTGTTGCGTGTGGTGAAAAGGATTAGGATGGATATTATAGGTAGCAATAGTTAGACGCCAGTTTGCGTTTTGTTAATACGTTAAGACGAGCACACAAATACAATAACATTTTACAGTTGCACCCAGAGTTTTTTGTTTTTTTTAGTAACATTTCATTCACAACAATGTCAGATCACATGCACAAGTTTAAACAGCTAGAGCATAACAGAACCCAACCATTAGCATTACTAAAAACATTAGCATACACTGTAAACTCTAACAGACTATTAACAGAACGAACACGAAGGGACACAAATTAACATTTACTAAAATAGACTACTGCTAAACTGCTT
The DNA here is from genome assembly GCA_037043495.1 of Drosophila recens. Classification (NCBI taxonomy): domain Eukaryota; kingdom Metazoa; phylum Arthropoda; class Insecta; order Diptera; family Drosophilidae; genus Drosophila; species Drosophila recens. The sequence continues at coordinate 26,111 of JBAMBJ010003152.1, read as the reverse complement.
TGGTTTTAGCAAGCCTATAACAACAACAACAACTGATGCGTTTAGAAAGCACATAAAGAAAACATAGAGCAGAAGAAGAGAAACAGAAAGATGGAAAGACAGAGAGATAGAGCGAGAAAATGAGAGCCCAATGCAGGAGATAGTTTAGTTTTTGGCACACAATTCGATTTGCTGAGCGAACGAGCGAGACAGACGATTGTTAAGATTCGTTACGAATGGTGTCTATATTGTGGTAAGGTAGTGTGTGGTGAAGTCGAGTTCGACTCAGTTCGGAGTTTTGTTATTCACCTCGTAATGAGCAGCAGCTTCAATTAAATGCAATGCATTCTCTTTTGTTAGAAATATGTTATCGTTATCGGTAGTTTTCTTCTCATTATCGTTATCGTTCTCGACATGCTCCGTTTCCTTTTCCGTCTCCTGCACAACGGTGACTTTGTCATCATTGTTGTCTTGCAAACTGAGCTCATCCACGGCCGCAACGAGTTTCTGGAGGATCACATCTGGCTGTGGAACAGATTCGACATCCTTGCTGATCACTTCGGGTTCTTCAACTTGCACTTCTTCCTTGATTTCATTGTGATCGTTATCGTTATCGTTTTCAATGTTATCTTCTTCATCTTCATCAACATCGGTCACAATTCTTGTACGTTCTTGGGGCACATCCTCCTTCTCAGGGACATTCTCAGTTTGTTCATCCTCCACTTGCTTCTCTTGTTCCGTCACAATATCTGCGGCTTGTTCAGTGATCTCCTCCACAATAATCTGAGCATGTTGCTCAATCTCATTGAGCAGCGAGTTGTCTTTCTCTGCTGCTGGTTCCGTTGATATCTGTGCCTCCTCCTCCTGCTGCTTCTCTGGCTGCTGCTGCTGCTGTTCCACCTCCTTGACGAGCTCATCAACATTGTCATCCTGCTGTACTTGATCATCATCTTCATCATCATCGTCCACGTCGGTGGTCAATGCAAATGCCGAGACACGCGAGGGTGGTGGGGACTTGGGCAGTGGTGGCGGTTGGCTCGATTCAACCACAACAACAGCTGCTTCAGCCTCTAGAGGCGAATCTACAGCAGCATCGAGCTTGGACATTTCGGACACAGGGGCAAGCGTTTCAGGAGTTTCGATTTCTCTCTGAGAAGTGACAAGAACAAAGCCTTCGGACTCGGGATCAGGCTCAGGATCGGAGGTCTCACTAACAGCCGCTATAATGGCGGCAACCACCTGCTCTTCCTCTGCGGCGGCATCGGCTTGCACTTCATCATCCTGCGCTTGGGAAGTGGGAAGTAATTGGGCGGAATTGTCGGTGGTTGTTGTGGTCGTGGTGGAGTTCGTGTTGGTGGTGGAGTTCGTGTTGTTGGTGGTGGTTGTGATGTTAGGTAGTTGTGTGTTATTTTGGGTCTGAACTAACTCTGCGGCTGCAACGGTCTCGGTCTCAGTGCTTGTTGTGTTTGTATCTGTATTTGTATTTGTATCTGTTGTTGTTGTGATTGTGGTGTTCTCTGTTGTTGTTGCTGTTGCTGTTGTTGTTGTTGTTGTGGTACTCGTATTTACAGTGTTGTTGTTTGCTGTGTCTATTTGTTTTACCTCGATTTGCGACTTGATCTTAATTTGCTCGGCCTCGGACTCGGCAACTGGTGTTGGCGGTGGCGTGGCCATCTCGTTCTTCTCGCCAACTCCGTTTGTGCCATTCAGATGGGGCTCGTCAACAACGGATGGCTCAGTTGGGGATTCGGCCAAGCCATTCTTATCGCCATTGGTCAACACGACATCAGCGGCATGTCCATTGGTAACAACTTCAGTGGTGGTGGTTGTGGTGGTCTCAACAACGGCCTCGGGCACAACAACGCTCGACTCCACAGCCGCGGGAGCGGCTGCAGCGGCGGCTGCCTCAACATTTGTGGCCGATTCGGTGGTGCTTGTCTCGGATTTGATGATGGCTTCCTCGCTGGCTGCTGCTGCTGCTGCTGGGGCAGATGTCTTGTCGTCACCATTGCTTGCTGCTGGTTGCTCCTGTTGTTGTTGTTGTGGCTTCTCTTCTGCGCTGGCTGCACCATTCTCAGTGGGTTTCGCTTCTACCTTGGCCGTCGCATCTGCGTCCGCGCTTTGCTGCAAGTTGAACACTAAATTAGTTAAGGTCTAAAAAGAAAGCGGTAATGATCCATAATATGCGAAACACCTCCAAAAAAAAATCCAAAATTACAGGATGATTTATGATGAATTTAGGTGCAAAAATAATTTTCGGGTCTTTTCTAGTTCTTTTTTTAATTTATTTTGAGATATCAATGCAAAATTAACGTTTTGCTCATTAGTAATTCGATTGTTTTTGTTTAAAAGTTGAACTAATGATTAATTTATGATTATTTTCAGTTTTGCCCAATTATGTAATGATTACGATAACAAAAAATCAAAAATAATCTAAAATTATTACAATTATTCAAAAATAATCAGAATAATCAAAAATAATCTTTCTGATTATTACTGATTATTTATGACTATTTAATTTTCACAAAGTAGCGAATAAAATCAGAAATATTCAGAAAGAATTTTTTGATTATTCTGATTATTTTTTAATAATTGTAATAATTTTAGATTATTTCCGATTTTTAGTAATCGTGTTCAATATATAATCACAACTTTTTCAACAATGAATTATATAGACACTACGATTATTTCCAAAAATAATCTAATTGATTAGTAGTTCTAATCGTAATTTAACAGGTATGCTTTTTGCATGTTTGTTTTGTGCATATTGACTAAAAAAGATAATTTTGCATTAAAATTTCAAAATTACTTTTTAAAAATACTAGAAGAGACCCAAAAATAATTTTTGCACCTAAATTCATCATAAATCGTCTTCTAATTTTGATTTTTTTTTTGTTTTTTTTTGAGCTGTTCCGCAGCATATTATGGACCTCAACCAAGAAAACCTTGTCTTGGAAATTACCTCAGTTGTTGCTGCGTCTGCTGCTGCTGCAGTTGCGCCTGCTGCTTCTCCATCGGCTGCTGGTCGCTGCTCCGCCTCGCCGTTCGTTGGGGCTGCCTCGGGAGTTGCTGCTGTTGCCGTTGCATCGGCTGCTCCGGCTGCTGCTGCTGCTGCTGTCGGCGATGCTGGCTCCTCTGTCTTGGCTGGCTTCTGTTTGTCCTTTTTGCCAAACGAGATGCTACGGAATGACCATTTCTTTTTCACCTTATCCTTCTTCGACTTGGACTTGATGCTCTCATCGGCCAGTGGTGAAATCTCCTCGCCACCCTCCTTGGGTGAACCAGAAGCTGCTGCTGCTGTCTCATCCTTCACAGTCTCGGCAGCTGCATCGCCAGCGGCTCCATCGGCTTTCGGTGCATCGCTTTTCTCAGTTGTCAGATCTTTGTCATTTTCCGAGTTCTCCTCAGTTTCCTTTTTCTGCAATTGAAATAAATTTAATCATTGGACCCACTGTAAGGTTACATGTTGCACTTACCTCGCTGCTGCTTGTGGCAGCCGCCGCATCCTCGCTCTTCTCCTGTGACGTCGCTGCGTCGCCGTTCAATGCGGGCGCCGTCTGATCGACATCCTCAATTTTCTCGACCTTCCCAGCAACCTCGTTGCCCTCGCCAACCTTCTTCGGATCGGTGGTGATATCAATTGAACGCTTGCTCTGAGCTTTACCCATTTTTTATTTATTTATTTCGCTGGTCCTTTTTTTTTAATTGCTAATTGGTTCTGTTTTCTGCTTCGTTGAAATGCGGGTGGATGGATGGATTGTGTTTGCATGCAACAAGAATTTTGATATAATTAGCAAATTAATTATATATTTTTACACATTTATTATATAAAAGCATCTGTATATATGTACACATGTATACATATAAATACGTGTATATAAATATATATATATTGTTTATTTATTTTATTTGTTCAACCAAGTATCGAGTATCGAGAAACGGCAAGGCACACTTTAAAAAAACGCAAATTTTCTATTTTATTTTTACACTTGACATTTCAATGAACGCCAACTTCTTCTAACCACAACAACGGGAACAACAACAACTGCAGTTCTAGCTAAATTTTTGCGTCATTTCAATGCGGTTGCTTTTGGCCTTTGTTGATAAGAGGCGTATTCCCTATTGCACCACACAATTTGCACTGAAGATAAGCCATAAAACGACTCACACAATATATTTTTAGAATCTAATTCAAAATTATTATCAAATTAATGAGAAAGTCTATCAATGAAAGTAACGATCTATAAAAGTTGCAATGTTAGTCATTTTAGTTTGAATTTCATTGTGTAAATTCTAAAAGATTATTTTTATTAAAGTAAATTTCTTGAGAATAGGAAAAACAGTCATATTTAGAAAGTAATTCTAAATAATCATGAAAGTTTAAATTGCGATCATATAAAATTGCAAATGATATTTTAATTTATAGTTACTAGTGGTAACGATAAAAAGCAATGGACAATCTTGCAATCCATTTAATAAAAATCTTAGCTTTTTTAAATAAGAAAAATTCTTTAGAAATCGTTGATTTATAAAGAATTTTTACTAATAATTTCGCAATTCTCTTAAATCTTTTTTGTTAAAAAGTTAAAAATTTCGCAATCTTTCTTATTTTTAAAGTTTTATCTTTTAATTAGCTAGCTTAATAAAAATTCTCTGGACATCGTTCATTTATAACAATTTTCGAACTAATAGTTTTGCAATACACTTAAAGGTTTCTTATATTTCAAGTCTTAGCTTTTTATTAGCTAGCTTAAGAAAAATTGTCTAGAAATCATTAATTTATAACAATTTTGAAACTAATAATTTCGCAGTTCTCCTGAATCTTTCTTATTTTTTTGCATATTCTAGTTTTCCAATTTATAAAAAAAAATTTCAAATTTTTTTAAGTGGCTTAAAATGCAAATCTACTACAAATCCTAAGCAAATTCATATAATTTACACATTATTTTCTTAAAAAAAATTTACATCTGTTGGCCTTGCAATTCCCAACTGACGATATTTAATTAAGATAAAATATGTGTACAAAAACATACTAAAAAACAATCACTTTCACAGTTGCAATCACAGTCACAGTAAAAAATTTCGCTCATCTCTGTCCGGCTAAGTGAGCAGCTTATCAGTCTACAGTTCTACAGTTGACTGCAAAGTGAAATAACAAGCTTAAGCAAATGAATAATGCTAAAGTAGACAGCAATAATGAAACAACAAATCGACCGACAAGTGAATGAATCATTTTATATCCAGGAAATTTTTATGAAACAGTACATCACAGAGATACACACACACACACTCATACTAAGAAAGAGAGAGAGAGAGAGAGGGCTGAAATACTCGTACTACACTTTTGTTCTTATACATAGTATGTATTCTTGTTTTTGTTTTTATTAGTAGCGTGCTATGCGTCACTTTGAAAATCGAATTACTCGACTCGCTAAGTGAAACAGAAACCGTACCAAAGAATTTTAATGAAGTGAGAGAAAAGATGGGCGTGTATGGCAGGGAGGGAGGGAGGGGGTAAACGTGAGGCGCAAAAAATTAAAAGCGAAATGTTTCGTCATGTTTAGGGGTTGTAAAATAAAAAACAAGTAAATAACACAAATCCAAGTACATAGTATGAATAAGCACGAGAGGAGCGGCTGCAAAAAGTCCACCTCTTTGGGTAGGCGACAGCAAGGCACCATTTTAATGTCATATATACACATGTATACGTATGTATGTGTGTGTACTTAATCTGTAATTGAATTTATTACGCTCTCAGTGGAACAGCTGCAGTTCCAGCTGTTTATGCTGGTATTGGCCAATATGAATAAAGTCTAAGGAAATTCGCACTTAGTAAATACTTGTGTTTTTTAGAATTTGTGGAAAACTGATCTTAATACTGAACTTATGGAGGAATGGGTGAAAATTATGTCAATTATGTATCTTATTGTCAAAAATGAAATACAGTCGAACTTCCCTAACTCGAATCACCATTATCCACGAAAAAGTTCGAGTTAGGGAGACTTCGAGTTAGGGAAGTAGAATTGTATGAAATTTGCCTAGTATTGCCACTCGATTTTGTTCGAGTTAGAGAGACTTCGAGTTAGGAAAGTTCGAGTTAGGGAAGTTCGACTGTATATTAAAAGTGAAAAAAGTTATGTATCTTATAGTCAAGGATCTCGAAGAAAGCCTTTGCCGTTTTTTTTAATTTTGATATCTTTTTCATTTAGAAATTTAAGTCATATGAAATTTATCCGCGATTTAAAAGATATAACTATTGTAAAGTATCTTATTACTTTAGTAGCCAATATTCATGTCTCAAAGTACTCACTGTAACCATATTTTTGTTTTATGACGCTTTTAAATAACAACGCAAAGCAAACGGTAAAGAAATTCTTCAAACAAACATCAAGACATCAAGTTTCATCAGTTTTCGTTCAATGAACCAAACAAAAAAAACCAAACACTTGAAAAGTTGAAACCCGTGCGGCGCTCGTTGCTGTCCGTCGACGAGGCCAACAACAAAGTGAAAACCAGCTACGAGTACTTACAATGTTTCGCATCTCCAAGAACAGGAATAAATCTAAAGCATATTGAACGATAGTCATAAAAAAAAACAAACAGAAAACCAGAACGAACCACAACTAACTTGTCGAAGATTTAATACTCTTGCAGATACTTATAAAGTGAACGGAGTAATAATTATAGTTATTTATAGCATAACTTTATTGGGTTACATACTCCTCAACATTGTTGTTGTACTCTTATGGTAAGGGTATATTAAAAGCAAAGCGGCAGCAATTAATTCGATCATATAATTTCATATTAGATTTTCAACTTATTCGACGTGACTGTATGCAAAAATGTTGATGAGTAATCGCCAGAGTATTTCAACACATACACACACACATACACACAAGCAAACACAGGTGTAGCCGTAACTCAACCCTTACCAAAATAGACGGCAGAAAACCAACTGTGCGCGCATAAAACAGCATTATATTAAAGCGCAAGTAAAATTGCAGTATGACGCATCGCGCAACGTGAAAACAGGACACGAGAACAAGGACGACGACAAGAACAGGAACAACAACAACAAGAGGTTGTGCACAGAGGGTTGCCGGCCGGCATTTTACTACTACTACTACTACTACTAATACTACAAAATACTACTACATTTACGCAACGTACAGCAACAGTGACGACGGCGACGACGGTCATTGCCCGAAGTTGCCATGCCAACGAAGCAGCGACGCTGACGCTAACGCTGACATTGGCGTCGCCATCGACGTCACATCCGAGCGGCAAATAAGGGGGATGGGGGCGTGTGAAAATACTTTGAGCGCCGTCGCGGCCCACATAAGACAAAACGGGCGAATCAAAAAAGTGACGGCGTTGCCAGACTGACTGCATATGACATGACATGCAGAAAATGGAAATGGAAATAGAAGAGAGATAATAAGATTAACACAGCACGAGCTTTGGCTTTGCAATTGCACTTTACATTTAATTGAGAGCGAGAGTTGGAGCTGACGAGCGTCTGTCTGAGTGACAGTCAAAAATGTGTGGTTCCATTAAAAGTAGTCAATTTTGAGTGCGTCGGCATTGTTGAAGTTTTTTTTTTTTTTTTTTTTTTGGCTTCTATTAGTTAAATTCAATTTAAACTTGACCTTTGATGTGTTGCACTCGCACACACAAAAATACATACAATAGAAATGCCACTGGTCTCTCACGCTTCTTGCTTTTAAGCCGCGCCTTTCAAAAGAAAATTTATAAATGAAGGGACAAAGGAAAGCAAAGAGCACATTCACCAATACACACACACACACACACGCACATACACAGACATACAGCCACCGAACCAGAGTGGTGTCGTCTATAAATAAAAGCGCATTTATCAACAATGAAGCGTGTTCGAAATGCAACAACAGCCACACAAAGGAGGAACATACGTATGTGTGTGTGTGTGTGTGTGTGTGAATGTGTTCAAGAATGTTTGTATGTGTGTGTATAAATGTGTTGAATTGTCTGCTCTCTATCAATTTTGACACTTTAAGCTGTTGTATCGCTGCTGCGGCTGCGCTTTCAATTTGAAGCCGGCTACTCCACCTCCTCCTTCTCCTCCTCCTCCCCCTTCTCTTCTCTGACGGCAGCACTAGAAGATCAGTTCAGACAAGATACGTAAATTAAATTGATTGTGCAGGAATGCGTACAACACTCGCCGGAGGCCGGCCAACTGGACAAACATTAATTTCATGTCATATAGTAAACACACACACACAAACACATTCCAGTTGGTTGCATTGTCGTACAATTATTGTGTATAGGGCATTTATAGCACTGTAAAGCACATAATAAGTGCGCGCGCACTTAAAGTCGCAAGCAGACGTAATTGAACTTTTATAAACTAATCAAACAAACGCCCACAGTCTCAGGCTCACTCAAAGTCTCCCCCTCCCCCACTCCCTCCTCTTTATGCCACTTCTCGCACTTGACAGCTGACACACACACACACACATAGAAAATGCATCTCAGCTCATTCCTTTCAATTTCTTCAATCAGCCGCCAGGCGGCGTCTAAGTGCAAATATGTAAGAGTATAATAAGAAATGAAAACGAAATGCAGTAGACACAACAATAAAGACAAACGCACACAAATACATACATACGTATTGGCATATGTTTTCTCATACAAATGCAAGCATTGCACATTTGTCATATTGTTTGCTATTTGATACATGTGTTTGTAAGCTACTGATAAGCCACGCCTAAATAAAGCACAGTTGCAATCAAATTTATATAAATAAGTGCGCATTCTTACTTAATTAAAGTGCAACAACTGCAACAACAACATTTTTGTGGCCTACGCAGAAAGAAATGTGTGCGAAAAGCAGACAACAAGACGACGAAGAAGCACAACAAAAGCAAGAGCAAGATCGCAAGCAATACAGTAGCGTCTCAAAAAAATGTCATGTCTCAAGTAACCGGATATAATTGGTTGCCGCTGAGTTCTTGTTGTTGTTGTTGTTCTTGTTGTTGTAAAAGGAAAGGATATGTACGTAAAATGAGTGCATTCCATAATTAGTAACGAGTACATTACATGCAACAAACGTACCAACCAACAAGTCATAATGTTAAAAAATTAAGAAAAATATTTTTCAATTATCATTTCCGGTCAGTTTTTGTTGTTGTTATTTTTATTGTTGGCATGTCTTCAAGTGTCTCTGAATGCTTCACAATTACTGATATAATACTTCTCAGCATAGCCCAAATATACATACATACATATTAATATTCATTCAAACGTACATATAGTTTGCTATAACGGTAGTGGTCAATACTCGCTTTACTATCGGAATCCCTTCTCCCCCCTCCCGACACATAAGCAATGATAAAGAAAAAGCATAAAAAGAGAATACAGTAATGGAGAGGAAGTGTCTGTAGAAGGCAACAACACAACACAACCCAAAGCCCACTCAATTGATAAACGAATGAGGCACAAAGAAAACTCCCTATCAATTGCATTTTGTATGTGATTCAGACTCAGAGTTTTGTGTTTAACAATAGGATGACGATTTAATTCTCGAATTTTCTCTCGAAATCATATCTATAGTACACATTGCTTATATAGAAAAGAAAACTACGTGACTCGTACTATAATCTGCTTATATCAAAAGGTTTTTTTAAGATATCCATATCTTATTTGATCTGTGTGATTTTGACGAACATTTTTTTATACACATCAGTAGCAAGTAGATAAGCCCGCAAATAAAGGCGAAAAACATGTCTGAAAAACAATCTTTTTTTTTCTTGGCAGATTATATAACAAATCACGTTTAATCAGAGCGGGGGAACAACAACAGTTATCTCTATCGGTTAACAAATCTGTGCGACAACACTGTTACCCATTGCAGGTTTCAGGATCGATAAATATCGATCGACAATAAAGCTCAAAGCAGCTATCAAAATCCGAATGTTCAGCCTGGCAACATTCTAGCAACGAACCAGATCAGAGCCCCCACTCACTGTCAAAGGTATGGCAACGTTTGAGGAGGGCAAGTGCAACAACAAAACTTGAATTCACTCATACACACACACACAGTCACAACAATATTGTCGAAGGATGCGGATGCAAGTAGAAAGCGTAGCTGGTAAAAAGTGGGCTGCGGTTGCTTGCTGAACCGGTTGGGCCATTCTTGTTCTTGTTCTTTCTTCTTTCTCCTCTTATGTCTCCCTCTCTCGGTTTTAGTGTTTCGATTTTGCGGCTAATTAAAACACATGAGCGTGCTGCAGAAAAGCGTAGTATATGTGCGTGTGTGTAAGTTGAGTCGGGTAATAAAAAGTAGTGGCAAATTAAATGCATTAGTGTGAGTGTATGTACATAGTTTGTAGTAGAAACAAAGGCGAATGCCAATTAGTCACCAAAGTTGGTGATGGCCGGAGTTGGTTTGGTTTCACTCAGAATTGAGTTGTCACAAGTGGCGGACTCTCAGTTTTCTGATTAGAAATTCAAAGCGCTGCACAAAGACGCACACACAGTCTCAGTCGGGATACCACTTGGGTATTGTAAACGGCATTTTAATACATCCATAAATAATTCATAAGGCAAGACGACGACAAATGGCAAAAATCGACGCCTGCTGCTTCTGCTTACATATTTCCGGTACTTACTCTCTTTGTCGTGTGTCGTCGTCGACGTCGTCGCCGTCAGCTGCGCGGGTGGCCACAAATAATAGAAGAGCAAGAGGAGGAAATTCCTTCTTTTTTTGCTTATTTATTTGCTAAGCAATTATTTGGCACAATGATAATGAGTTAGATAGAGCTTTTAATTAAACAATTAATAATGTGCAAAGCACTTTCATCAACAATTACACCACGCACAAGGCACACTCAAAAAGAGGAATTACTCGATTCGTTAAGCAGTGAAAAAGTCGTCGCAGAAAAATAACCGAAACACACAAACCGTTCAAGTCAAACAACAAACGACGACTGTTGCTGTTGGGCGACTCATGATCAGCGACGAAGCAGAAGCAGCAAAAAATAAAAAAAAAAGCAAAAAGAAACTTCTACCGCAGAGACGCTTACAAGCAGAGTGCAAGCAAAGCAGCGGCAGAGCCAGAAGCAGAAGCAGAACCACAAGGAAAAGACAAAGAGAGAAAGGCCGGAAGCGTCAGCAGCGGCGTCAACAGCTGAAAATGCGGGCTCCAGGGACAAGCAACAAATATTGCATTGAGTGACCATCATCAGCTATCGATAAAAGCGATAGTGATATTGTTGTTGTTACTCTTGTTCTTCTGCTGCTGTTGCTGCTTCTGTTTGTATGTATGTAATGCGTAAGGAGTCAATAACAAAACTAATGAGCCTTGGCGTCGGCATTGCGATATACATACGCACATTGTGTGTACTTATGCATGCATGCATGTATGTATGCATATGGACATTTTATTGCTTTATTTTGCCATTCATGCTTCACACAATGACCCCACATGGCAGCCAGCGGGCTGCAGCAACTTTAAATAAACAATGACATTACAATGGAAAACAAGAGACAGACAGGGAGCGCAAGAGAGAGAGAGAGAGAGAAAGAGAGAGAGTGTGTAGAGTTGTAAGTGTTTTTTCTTTTACTTCGCGCACTGCTCAGCGAAATTCTTGTTGTGTTCGGTTAATTGCTTAAATTTAGCCTGATTATTGTATTGCTTATCAATTAATTGAAACCAATTCCGTTGACTGTTGTTGTTATCGAAATTAATGCATAGAAATTCGACGACTGCACGACAAATTTAGCTTGCGAATGCCAAAGTGTTGACATGACTTGTCAGTGGCTCACACCCTCGAGCCTCTTCCCCCCACCCCCACACATACACTTGCAACATGTGTGTAAAAGATGTGTCTTGGAGCAACGCCGCCGTCACTCCATCATCTCTTAAAGCGACGCCATTGCCGTTTTACTCGTGTGTATGCGTGTGTGTGTGTTGTGTGTGTGTATGTGTGTGTGTGTGTGTGTGTGTGTGCATAATAGTCTTGCGGTTTGCTTTTGAATGCTCTCGTATATTTTCATCAAGGCAGCACATTTTCATGCCACTTCGCTTCCCCCCCCCCCCCCAACAAAATCAATCCTAACCACTTGAAATTCTAATACGCCAAGTAGTTGATGCATACATACAAATATACATACATATTTGAAGGTATGTTTGTAATTATTTGTTTATTTATAGTTCTCGGTGGCGCGCAATTTAAATTGTTATTAATGCAAATTCAACAAAAAAAAAAAAAAAGAAATAAAAATAAAGCAGCAGCAACAGAAGCGCGGCAGTCTCTTTATATAAAAAATAAATACTATGCCACACAATCGAAAAATACAAATATTCGTAGTCCAAGCAAAAAATCAATTCGCAACAATAACAAACAAAAGCCCAAAGATGAAATGAGATGAGATGAGAGCACGAAACGGGAGACAGGTCGCGTCGACCGGCCGGCTGAACGAACGGTCGCAGCAGATAAGCGGCCATGGCTCGAAAATGTGATGCTGCCTGATCGGCACAAATTGCGTTGTTTAAGAAACGCGGGCACTTTTTTTATTGCTGTTCTTGTTGTTGTTGATGTGAGAACTCTACACGTTAGGGAAAATAGAGTACAGTGGGGCAAACGCGACGAAACAATGCGACAATTTTAAAAATTTAAAATGACGTTCATTGATATTTTTATTTCTTAAAAATTAAGATTAATATCAAGGGTAATTTTCTTATATATGCGGCAACTCTTGAATATAAAAAAAAAAAATTTATTAAATAGAGGGTATTTTATAATGAATTTACAGTTGCGGTCAAAAAAATAGTAGTGCGTGCAATGAATTTACAAAAACTCAAAATTTAATGACTTTTCATTTATCCAAATTTTTTATATAATTTTTTTAAGATACGTTAATATATTGTTAATCTATCTGAGAAATCAAAGATAGTGAACAGTTATTATTTTTCGACTTAGGAATTTTTTTCTTGCAATAGCCTGAAAAATGGGCGGTCATAATAATAGTAGTGATGAACATATTCAAATATTTTAATGATGAAAACGATCCAAAACCCCCTTTTTTTTATTTAAAAGGGTAGATATGTGAAATGCACTTAATAATTAACAAATTTAATAATTTGTTGTGAAGCCTTTATCTTGAATTACCGCCTTACAACGACGGATCATGGCTTTTACATCGTTCTGTTTGTATTGAGCTCCAGGTGCTCCTAGCGATCTTCCAAAGATTAATATTATTTGTTGGTTGATGCTTGGCAATATCCTTCTTCATATCGGACCACAAATTTTCAATGGGATTCAGATCGGGGGACCGTGGTGACCACTCCACTACATTAACTTTTTTCTATGCGAACCATTCTTTCGAAGATTTGCTGATATGCCTTGGGGCTATGTCCTGTTGGAACCTCCAAATTATCGGCATATCATCTGAAAAATACGGTAGCATAGTGTCCTGCAGAATTTTCACTTGTTCGTGTCTTTCCATTATGGTTATGATCCATTATATGGGTTGGACCCAATAATGCGAAAATGCGCCCAGGTTATTATTCTCATACCACAATGTTTGATGGTCCTGCAGGTGAATCTGGGCTGATATTCGGACTTTAACGGATACCTTACATGTTGTCGAGATCCTCGACCAGCAATAAAAATAATTTTGGACACAACCGACCACTAGAGGTTTCTTTATTTCTCTAGGGTCAATTCAGATGATCCTTAGCAAATCGAATTCGCTTTTGGGCAGGTATTTTTTTTAATAACGGAATTTTTCACGGGCTTCTTTCTGCCAGATTATTATTTCGCAAACATCTAAGAATGTTTTACACACTTTGGTCCATACCAAAGTCCTTTTTTTTAAGTGCTGCAGGAGCAAAAGGGTCGCGTTTCAAAAACCTCACTACTTTTGTCACTAGTCTTTTGGACATGGATCGAGGTCTTCCACATTTATCCTATTTTTGCGACTACTTAAGGGCGTTTCTGATTATGGTTGGCAATCATCTAATCAAATTTTTCCACTTCCTTAAACGTTATCCTTTTTGAAATAAATTTTTTATAGGAGCACTCTTTTCCGAAGTGCAATGCTTGCCACGCCCCATTGTAACAACTCTAAGCAAAATATTTTTTATACAATTTATAGAAAATTATCAAATTACAATTATAAATATCAAATCAAATGCCTTTCCTGCTTAATATCCTTTTTTTCCACTTTTAATGCATTCACTACTATTATTTTGACCGCCCATTTTTCAGACTATTACAAGATAAAAATTGCTAAGTCGAAAAATAATAAATTTTCACTATCTTTGATTTCTCAGATTGATTAACAATATAAAAGCGTATCTTAAAAAAATTAAATAAAAAATTTAGATAAATTAAAAGTCTTTAAATTTTGAGCTTTTGTAAGTTCATTGCAGGCACTACTATTTTTTTGACCGCAGCTGTATGTAGGTGAAAGAATTTTTTGCTTCTACTTCTTCTACTTTTTTTTTAATTGAGTTTTGAAATTTTGATAAAAATTTCACTTTTTTGATTTTTTTTTTTTGTGTTTTACATGGTTTACAATAAAATTTCAAAATTCAATAAAAAAAAAGTAGAAGAGTACCGTAAAAAATTCTTTCACCTAAATTCATTACAAAATATCCTCTATTTAAAACATTTTTTTTTTTAAGTGTTGCCGCATAGATAAGAAAATTACCATTTGATATTAAACTAAATTTTCCAATATGTTTAAAAATTATTATTCCAATTTTTATTTTAAATAATTTATCAAGAAAAACATCAAAATACAAGAATATTTATTTAAATATCCCATTCTTTAATTACTTTTATTAGATGAATTAAAACGATTATAAACAATATTGCCTAACAACGGGAGTCACCTACGCTTAACCGCAAATTGCACTTGGTGGACAGTACGTAACGGTATCGCAATTATTGCCTCAAAACTTATTTGCGTTTATGGCAACCGCAGTCGACAACAAATTCCCCCTCCATCAAACAGTAACAGACGATGGGCAACACAAGAAAACCCCGCAACCCTTCAAGCGTCGCTTACAAATTGTGAAATTTGAAACGACTTCAATACCAGCTCCGAGCTGAGTTTTATAATGCAATTCAGAATAGCAATCGCAATCGCAATCCCAATAAAAATCCAAATTCTTTAAACTATAACACTGACATACACACACTTGCAAATAGGATCGTCAGATATACAGTGAATACTCTAAACGCGGAACTACAGTGAACCACTTATGTCAGGGGTGCCCAAAGCTGCCTTATGGATGTGCACGCACCAATACAAATAAAAACAATGCGCACGCACACATGAAACGAAAGTATTTTTCAATTCTATGTGTACACAGAAAAAAAATAGGAACATGTTTCTTCAAAAAAAAAACACAAGCGTCACACGTTTCACAACGAAGTAAACTTCTTCTTTTTCGGTGTACACCAAACGACAAGACAACAACAAAATACATTCGATTCGCCACAGCAAAACGACGCAATACAATTGTTTTTGTTTTGCCAGCAACGAAGGTCGACGGAAAGCAGACAGTGAAAAATTTGTTCTTGTTTTGCCAGCAACGAAGTAGACCGAAAGCGTAATGTGCGAAATTTGTTAGTGTAATTTTTCAATGTGCACCAGAAGCTTACCAATGTGTATTCTCAATTGCTTCGCATATCCTATGTGCAATACAAAAACAAATGAGCGCTGTGTGCATAGGTGCTGGGCATCCCTGACTTATGTCTTCATACAGCATACAGTGGATCACAGCTTATTTCAACCAGCACCTTCAAACAAGTTTAGGCGTCTGTAAAATCTAAACTAAGCGAGGTATCGAAAAAATTTAAATGCAGGTTGTTAGTCTGATGTTTCAACTTATTTAATATGAAATCATTTATTTTTTAAATATTTTTTTAATATTTTATAACTATTAAAAACTAAAAAATGAACCAAAAAAAAGGCCACAGCTTATTTCAACCACTTGAGAAAAAAAAATTTTAAAACATTGATTTTAATAAAACCACAAAAATAAGTACTAGGTATGACTATCCCTTTGGTCAACCACTATTTCTATCCTTTTTGGCATGGATTCGACCAACTTATGGGCCACTTGTGGCCCATTCTTCAAGCAGGGCATTTTTGAGCGAGAAACTGTTCCCAGCCACTTTAAAAGGAGGCACTCGCTCAGGAAAATTGGTGAGATGTTTGGACTTAGTGATTCTACAGTCCAGAGCATCATTTACAAATTTTTTCTGCGAGAATAGAACCCGTGATAAGGCCAGAACTGCTCCGAGCAAAATTTTCAATTCAAAGGATGAGCGCTATTATGTTCAGAAAATTCGGAAGGATCGAAGGATATCGGCTCCAAAAGTGACCAGTATAGTTGAGAAAGACTAGGGCTAGTCATGCCATCCGGAAAAGATTCGCGGTGTGCTTCGGGAGCATGACTTTAATGCCACAGCACCCCACAAGATGAATTTTATAAGCGACCAAAATAAGAAGTATCACCTAAAGTTTGTCCAGGAGCACTTTTACAAGGACATTAGTTTCTGGAATACAATGTTATTCTGTGATAAGTCCAAATTTACTAATTTTGTGTAAGATGGAGCCTCTTATGTGTGGCGTAAGCCAAAAACAGAACTGAAAACAAAAAATTGATGGGCTACAGTTAAGCATTGCGGTGGTAGCGTTATGTCATGGGCATTAAAGTCATGCTCCCGAAGCACACCGCGAATCTTTTCCGGATGGCATGACTAGCCCTAGTCTTTCTCAACTATACTGGTCACTTTTGGAGCCGATATCCTTCGATCCTTCTGAATTTTCTGAACATAATAGCGCTCATCCTTTGAATTGAAAATTTTGCTCGGAGCAGTTCTGGCCTTATCACGGGTTCTATTCTCGCAGAAAAAATTTGTAAATGATGCTCTGGACTGTAGAATCACTAAGTCCAAACATCTCACCAATTTTCCTGAGCGAGTGCCTCCTTTTAAAGTGGCTGGGAACAGTTTCTCGCTCAAAACTGCACTGCTTGAAGAAATGGCCACAAGTGGCCCATAAGTTGGTCGAATCCATGCCAAAAAGGATAGAAATAGTGGTTGACCAAAAGGATAGTCATACCTAGTACTTATTTTTGTGGTTTTATTAAAATCAATGTTTTAAAATTTTTTTTTCTCAAGTGGTTGAAATAAGCTGTGGCCTTTTTTTTGGTTCATTTTTTAGTTTTTAATAGTTATAAAATATTAAAAAAATATTTAAAAAATAAATGATTTCATATTAAATAAGTTGAAACATCAGACTAACAACCTGCATTTAAATTTTTTCGATACCTCGCTTAGTTTAGATTTTACAGACGCCTAAACTTTTTTGAAGGTGCTGGTTGAAATAAGCTGTGATCCACTGTACATTTGTCAAATTTGCGTATAATAAAGATGTTTTGATGCGGGTTTCTTATATTAATCTTTAATTCACTTAAATCCCGTTCTAATGATGCCAAAATTTCTTTAACCCATTAAGTACCCATCGAAAATTTTGAATTTAAAAAAAAAGTCAATTTTTCAACTTTTTTCCTCGATTTTTTCCAAAAAAAATATTTTGATGCAGAAAAATTCTTCAAACAATTCTAAGAGTGACTGCAAAAAAAATTGTTCAAAAATATTTTTGCAAGTATTTTTTATAATTTTTTGAAAATCCTTAAAATTATCATTTTAACCCCTTTTTCCTACTTTTTACATAAAAAGTGAGTTTTTTTTTTTAGCAATTTTCAAAAAATTATAAAAAATACTAGCAAAAATATTTTTGAAAAATTTTTTTTGCAGTCACTCCTTAAATTGTTTAAAGAATTTTTTTGCATCAAAAAATTTTTGGTAAAAAATCGAGGAAAAAAGTTTCGAAAATTGACTTTTACATAAATTCGAAATTTTCGAAGGGTACTTAATTGGGTTAAGAAAAGTTTTATATCATTCAAACGGAATTCCATTGATACCAATATGTTAACGATAGGGGAACAATTAAGCCCCCAAATCTCAAAATGTTTGCTGTGCCAATAAATATGTGCGCCAGTGTATAAAACTAAATTAAAATTATTCATAATTAATGATGAATGCCAATCGTAGCTGATTTTCAAATTTATAGGATAATAAATTGTCTGACTATGTGAGTTTTCACTGCACTTACACACACGCACACACACTTAAAATACACCCACAGACAGGCACGTAAGCAGCGACGCCAGTTAGGGCGGTGGCTGCCTGCCTTACAGGCTGACTACTGTCGTATAGTTTGACTGACTGCTAAATTGCGACGCAATATTTTAGCAATGAAAGAAGGCGGTTCGTGGCAACAACAACTATGGTTAAGCATCGAGAAAACGATCCTCAGAGAGAGAGAGAGAGAGAGAGAGCGAAATCGGTAGTGATAATCAAAGCGGGACACGAAAGTAAAAGTCGCATTTTTCTGTGACCAAGGATAATTTTAGCAATCTCAAGTCCATGTTGGCAAGTGTAATCAGACGAGACTGCTCAAACAAAGAACAAACTCAAGACAAGAAAACGACAACGACAATGAAAAATAAGTCAAGTCAGGCATCTTGAACTAGGCAGACGACAGCCACAGACAACGCACATGTATACGTATACATACACACATACATACGTCCACGCACAAGAAGCGGCAAGGCAAGGAGCGAGCGACGGACCGAACGAACGAGTGACAGCACAAAGCGTAAAAAAGGATAAATGAAGCACGCAAGGGAAGAATGTGGAAAAGAGACGTAGAGCGTAAAACAGGCAACAGAGAGTGAATGAGATAGACAAACTGAAGAGATAGAGAGAAGGAAAGAGAGCGAAACGGATACAAAGCCACCGGCAGCGACGCCGACCGAGGCGACGTAGTGGCAACGCCGACGCAATTGCAGGCGGCACACCCAAAATTAAAATGAACAAAAAAAAATGCAGGAATAACACCGAAAACTTTAAGTAGCCGGTGGGGAAGAAATTCGCTATTAAGCTTAAGGTTGAAACAAAGAAAAGCCGGCAATAATTTTTAAATGTTTCCGCAATCTACGAAAATACCCTCATTTAAATGGCATATTTTTCTTTCAACGCGCCCAGCCCAAATACACACACACACACTAACAAGAGAATGGCGTCCTTTTTGAATTCTGTTTGGTCGAGCTGTAGCGACACTTGTACCAATAAAATTTTATGTATTATTGCTAAAGCGGTACAGTTATATTAGCACTTTATATATAAGAAGAATATTTAAGCATATTTGAGTACACATTTTTAAGCCATAATTCACAAAGCCTCGTCCTACACTAGCATTCACACACACACACCACACATATTGTACAAAGCGTTATACAGAATTTCAACAGCAGCACTTACACACACACAGAAGCACTCAGACAGCTTGGCTTGGTTTTTCAAATTTCGTGTTTGCCATTTTTTTTTTTGCGTTTTTCGAACTCGATTTGAATTAAATTAATATTGTAAATTGCATTTACCTGGCTCGCTACCTCTATTACGCACTCGCACTTTATTCTTATATTCTGAATCTCGACTATAAACCGCTTTTCGTTCTTTCTTTAAACTTCTTTCTGTCTCTTTTGTAGAGCTCAAACAAACCGAATGCGATGAAACACAAAGTGTGTGTGTGAACGAGTTGGGCACATTTTTTTCATCTTCGTTCCCGTATCGCTTTTATCGGTGTTATCGATAGTTGTGCAGCCACTTACTAAATAACTCGATGGAGCCAGTTGGCTGCAGTTTAATTCAAACTTATTAAGCTGTGTTTTCTTTAATGCATAAATATATTGTAATTATGATTTTTGTTTATCTAAATTTATTTATTTGATATTATTGTTATTTAATTGTTAGTTTCCGTTTTAAAATGTGGCTAGAAATAATTAACACCCTTTGTGCTGCTTTCGTCACTAGCTTCACCGTGAAATTTATTTAGTAAATATATCGATAGGTCGGTGCGAGTTTCATCTGAACTGTACAATTTAAATTTAGTATTTTTTAATACGTTTCTTTGGCCAATTGGCGTTTACCGTGGACGGTCTCATTGCTGTCTTTACTAGTGTTGGGTAAACATTGCTCATTTAGGTGAACATGTTCACTTGTTCTTTGTTTTTAGGTGAGTCAACTCACTCAGATCGCTCACTTGTTCAGATTGCTCACTTTCTCAGTTGCTCAGTCACTCACTTGTTCAGTAGCTCAGTGGCCAACTGCTCTAAGTCCCTCACTCAACATATAAAAAATTGCATACGTTATACATTTCATACATTTCAATTTAAATCGGATTCATCACTTTATTATGTTTAATATACATGTACATAAAACTAAAGTAACAAAATTAAAAATAAAATAATGATAATATATTTCCTTCATAACAAACAACCAAATTAAAAAGTAAAATAATGAAAGTATTTATTTCCCTTCACTTCTTTATACTTTTCTCTAAACGAATATACGCAAAGTGCCGTAACAGAGCTCAGAACGCAAAGGAAATAAAGAATAAAAACATTTGGGCGATAGTGAGCAAAGCAGAGAGCAACTGAACAAGACTGAGCAACTGAGCAAGTGAACAAAATAGAGCAAACCAGAGCAACTGAACAAGACTGAGCAAGTGACGCACATTGGAAGGAACAAGTTCACTTGCTCACTTCAGGGAGCAACTCTTTTTTGTTCACTCACTCATGAGCAACCCAACACTAGTCTATTGCCAAGTTTCAGCGGGAAAAAAAAGCAGGCTGAGCATTAAACGTAGATATTTGAACACAGCTGAAGCGAAATCGAAAATAAAAGTGCCTCAGTTTATAGTTAAAGATGCCACCAACGCCAAAAGCTGCTCCGGCTAAAGTAGCATCGCCAAAAGCTGCAAAGAGATACTGCGGCCTAGGCAACCATTACTTACAGCCGCCGATCAAGATGGTGAAGAGTGCAAAATTGCTGCGATTCGCCAAGATCCTGAACCCAGAGCTGCGCAGCACGACGCCCGTGTGTGGAAGTTGCTACGACTATCTGAAAGAAGTGTACCATGTTAAAATGGGGAACGCCATCAATCATAAGAATAAAACAAAAGACCAAACAAATTCCATTTCGGATATCGGCAGTTCTCAACCGCTATCGCAAAGCGCCAGCGTCTTGTCCGCACACTCCACAACATCGATAAGTTCCAACAGCAACAACAATGCAACGAGTAGCTCAACGTCCGCGGTCAAGCGGAGGCGCGCGGAGGAAGACGACGATGACGAGCCAATGTTGAGCTTGAATGCCTTTAATGGAACTCGGCTGCCACACATCCAACCGATTCCAAAGCGACGCCCGACTGTTCATTTGAATAAGCAAGCAATGGACATTTATCTGGCGGGCACAACAGGAGGCTAATGTTATGTCAATGTTATCTGTTTATTGTATTTGTAAGGACTGTAAAACTGTGGAATGTGTCCGGTGACAAGCTCAAGTAACTGTTGAATACCATCGATTGGAATGTTAATGTTAGTGTAATCATGTAATTAACGTGTAGATTTAGTTGTGTTGGAGACTGCAGAATTAATACTCAAGACATCCAATAAAAATTATATTTTGAGTTGAGCACTTCAAATTTTATTGTGTTAATTTAAGTACTACGTTCATAATGCAGCTCAACCTGATATGCGGAATTTTGTAAAAACGGTTGCCACTTAAAATATCAGATTTAGCCAAAAACAGACAAAAAATGAGCCAAATTGACTAAAAAAGAGCCAAAACTTTTTTTTGCAGTTAATTTGATTTTTGCATTTAATTAAATAAAAAATATTTTGTCGACAAACACTTAAAGCAATAACACATATTCACATTTTCATCTTAATTTAGTGATTATGTTATTAAATAAAATTACATATTTATTTTTCAACCTAAAACTATACAAAATAACTAATTCTGAAGTGATGAAAAAAAGAGCCAAATTGAAAAATAAAGTGCCAGTGCGTCAACAGGAAAAAAAGAGCCAGTTTTGGCGCAAAAACGCCAATTGTGGCATCCGTGTTTGTAAATAAAAATATAGCTCTCTCATTTGTCTTTGTAATCTGTTTTTTTTAAACTACTTCTGGCGATTAAAATACCAAATCTTTACCGTTTTATAATTTTAAAATAAATCGTTCAGTCTCTTAAGTATACATATGAAACATAAAATTTTTTATGAATTCTATTTTTGGCTGGAGTTATTTATTTGGCCAGCAAATTATCTACTGGATTTGTTTTAAAATGATTAAATATGACCTAAAACTAACTATCCGTTCTTTTTTTGGGAGCCAGGGCTGCACACGGTTGCACTTTTTTTTACGTTTTTTTCTACTTTTAAATTCAATAATAATTCAATAAAAAGTACACTTAAATAAATCAAAAAAATTATAAATTTTGTAAAATAATAAAGTTTATTATTAAAATTGGTTTGGGGCACGTTAGCCTTTGCATGATGAAGAAATTAAAAAATAAGTAAGATATTCTTAAAACCAAATACAAATTTTAAATCGAAAAAAATATAACAAAACTACTGTGAAAGTTTCAAAGTTCTAGCTTCAAAATTAATTTTTAAAATAAAGTTCATATTTAACAACTTTTCTGAAAAGAGTTAAATATTGTCAAACATGCCACCGTCAGCGTTGCCAAAATTAGTCCGTTAAAAAATAGCCAGATTTGAATAGTCAAATTTTAAAGAAATAATAAAAATAATGGTACTACTTTTTTTAGCAAACTTTTATTTTATTTCTGAATTAGAATGGAAAGAAGGTAGAAATAAAATAACAGAATGCTAAAAAAAACAATACCATATTTTTATATTTATATTTATTTGCCAGTTGCAAGTTGCAACCCACTAAATCTGTCGAGAAAATAGCTAAATTGCAAGGCTGGCCACCGTTGCCAAGATTGCCACCATTTTTTTCCAATGCAATCAGCTGATTTGTGCATTTATTTATTAGAGATGTGTGTTGTCCCCGATGTTTGCAGCGCATAAAATCATTTGGACACGGCTTTTAAATCTGTAAATCTCATATGTAAAAGGGATTGAGTTGAGCATGTTTCTCATAATATTTGGAAATTCCAATATTTAGAGGGCCGTTATTAATTTTTTTGTTGTATGTAAAAACATTCGATAGTGGCCTACCAAACACCGATGGCTCCGATAGTTCGACGACATCGATGTTTCACTCGATGTTTCTCCAGCTCTAACACGAACAAAAACAAAATTCATAAAAAAAAAAGTTTCTTAAACACCTCATTTTAATTAAGAAATGGACAAATAAAAATGGAAATGGAATCAACATTGGCACACACAGAGCAGACGCAAGCGTTACCTTAAAGAAGGGAGCATAAAGCCAAGTCTGTGACGACATCGATTTCCATACGCTCTTCGCTCCGTTTCCCATGATAGAGAGAGATAAAAAACTCGGTGTGTCTTCAGACAGGTAAAGAAGATGGAAGATAAATAAAATGGAGATACAGTTACAGTTTGTTTTTGTATTGCAGTACGTAATGGGCTGCATTACGAGCACCAATAAACTGCACGAACTGCGGCCGGATAATAATGTGTTTCGGGTGCGCGTCGCCCACCTGCAGCCCAGCGGACCGGAGGCGCCAATCGTACGCAGCGGTTATCTGGAACTGACGCCACGTGAGCTGATCTTTCTGACGCCCGGCTACGATCCGATTGTGTGGGCACTGCAGCATCTGCGTCGCTACGGACTCAACGGCGATCTGTTCTCCTTTGAGGCGGGCAGACGTTGCATGTCCGGACCGGGCATCTATACGTTTCGCATTCACAATGCCGAGCAGCTTTATCCCATGTTCCAGCGCTACATAAATGCCGTCAACACGGATGCCTTTGCCCAGGTGGAACGGGAAAGGGAGCGGGAACGTGAGCGTGAGCGCCGCAATTCCGTCTTATTGGGGAGAAGTGATGTCCAGCCGCACAGTAACAATTATCTGGAGCCGGCGCCGCTGTTGGCACGCGTTGGTGCCGCGTTGCAGGCGCCGTTACAGCAGCCAAGCGATATGGATATCATATCCGGCGACTCACCAGATGCGCTGCCCAATCTTCAGTTGATTACGGGCGAAACTGGGAATCTGCAGTCCCCGATCACGCCGGGCGCCTACATCAACACCACGACGAATGTCTACTTCGATCAGCCGCTGCATCGCCTGTTGCTGGAGCAGAACAGTCGCAGCTCGCCATCGGAGGCCACGCCCACGTCGACGAACAGCGGCTTCAGTACCATGCGACGACAGCAGCAGCATCAGGCGGTGGACTTGCCACCTCAGGAGTCTGCGCCGGCCTTAAATGAAACGCTGCGTCTGTATGCCAATGTGGAGACTCCGCGTCTTTCGTCCTTCGATACGAATCCTGCTGAACGTTGCTATGAGAACATCAGTCGCTTGGATCTGCCGCTGTTGCCACGCGACGTCTCGCAGCAATCGGTGGCATCCACAACGCAACAGCAGCAACCAGTTACTCCCACCAGTCTGCCGGGTGTCAACTACATTGTCCTGGACTTGGATCAGCCGCGCAGTCCGGTGCAGAGTTCGCCCAAAACGGTGAGCAATGGATTTGGCAGCGGACTCTCCCTGACCACAACGGCGCCTGTGACGCCAGAAGGCGGCGGCGTAGCAGCAACGGATGCGACATCGAATGGTGCAGCAGCTGCGGGAGGAGCAGCATCCACAACAACGACAACAGCAACAGAGACTGTGGCCACTCAGGGCTACTCCACGATTGACTTTATACGCACCTACGCACTGAATAAATCCTCAACGGCACCGAACCACGACGGCGACATGCCCATAATCTGCCAGCATCATCAGGATCATGCGAACGAGGACTGCGAGCTGCGGATCACGAGGCACAGCAAATGTGTGCGGAAAGCATACTCGATCAGCGAGTAGAAGAAAGTAGAAGCGAGTACGAGTGACGAGTAACGAGTAAATCATAGACCGAAAGAAAGTAACGAGTGACGAGTGAGTAATGAAGCGAAAGAAAGTAACGAGTGACGAGAAAGTAATGGAACGAGAGAAAGTAACGAGTGACGAGTAAGTGATAGAACGAGAGAAAGTAACGAGTGATGAGAAAGTAATGGAACGAAAGAAAGTAACGAGTGACGAGTGAGTGGTCGAAGGAGGCATAAAAAAGGTGTAAATGCTACTCAGCGAGTTGAAATTGTGAGTAAAGCGACAAATGGTGAGTGAGTAAAAGATAAGTACGTATTAAGAGGCACAGCAAATGTGTTTGTAAGTACTACTTAGTCAGCGAGTATCTACTGAAAATAACAAAAGTAGCGAGTGATTAAAGGAACGAGTAACGAGTACTTAAGTAAATGTAGTGAGTGAGTAATAGAACGAGTGGCGTGTAAAGAAGTCAGCTGTATATTATAATTGTGAGTAGAAGTCCTAGTCATACAGCGAGTAATACTATAAGTGACGAGTAAAAAGTCAGCTATGTATCACAAAAGTAAACAGGTGGCCAACTCAATCAGCGAGTCGATAATGGCGAGTTAGTCAAGCAACGAGTAACGAGAAGAAAGCTAGCAACATAGCAAGAATGTATATTGACTACTCCATTAGCGAGCAGAAATTGCGAGTGGTGAGTAAGTAAAGTAGCGAGTGGTGAGTAAGTAAAGTAGCGAGTGACGAGTAGAGAAGCTAGCACAACGAATTTACCAAAAAAAAAAAGGGTCCCAGCTGCAGCCCGTTATATATTTTAATATATAAATAAATATTAATAAATGTACATTGGGTGAGTTCTGGAAAATATTAATTATATTTGCCATGAAAGAAATCACACACACACACACGTACATTTACACACACCAGGTTGTTTCAATGTATGTACTTATTGTTCATTGTGCACAATGCATGCATTACATACATACATACATATTATGAATAAGTATTTTTTACATACACATGGGGCTGTTTAGTGCTAGTCGTTTTTAAATTTTGTTCACATTAATTACACTAGTTTACAGCCAAAATGCAAAGTAAACCAAAGTATTTTTTTCTTATGGACATTGGCCTTCTAAACACGAAAATGGCACTTAAAATTTTTTTCATGGAAGCGTTTTCGAAATATTCGAAATTTTTCGAATT
>JBAMBJ010003151.1:0-64849 GCA_037043495.1 Drosophila recens | reverse complement strand
GTAGTACATTTGTCTGTAGTGTAACATTGGTTTCGACCCATCACACTATAAATATCTATTAATATTCATTATAATCTTAAGTGGTATGTGACGCAATCGAATGACTTTTTACGTAATATTTGCACAATTAAATCTAGGAATCCCCTTTTCACCTACGTGAACTGGATTTTCCGCAATCAAAGCAACACGTGTTGATCAATTTCAAGGATAGACATTTTGAAATATGATTTAAATGCGATCGAAATTACTAAAATTTTTCGATTTATCTAGACTTATTTCCTTGGATACAGACTCCCAAAATAATTAAAAATATAATGTGCAATGTGATCGAAAATTTTAATGGAAAAATGAATTAATTGAGAAAATCCATTTCTCGAAATATTCGTATATCCTGAAAAGTATTCCGTAACATAATTTATTTTTCATCGAATATAAATTTTTAATGAAACTACAAATATTTTTGACAGTTTTCAGATTGCTTTAAATATATTTTTAGCTCTAATAATTCCAATTTTAGAATACCCCAATTTTTTCTAATTGTTTAAGATTTGAAAGCAGAATGTTGCCTAACACTTTTTCTTGCAAGTAAAAAGTCCTATGTATCCACTGTACACCACAATGTTGAAACTGTGGAAAAACATAAAAAATGCAAAATGCGAAATACGGAATTCAAAATATTAATAAAAATAAAAAAAAAATACTATGATGTTGTCTGGCGCTCTGCAGCATGCTTTGTGGAATCCCCCCTCCGTCTCGAGCGCCAACAGAAAGGGGAGGGGAACATATAGCAGCTGCCAAAGTCGCGCTCTAAAATGGGCAAAAACAAGCGGAGAAAAAGAAGATACGTCGAGCATGTAGTACTTAGATGCTGCTGTGCAAACAATATCCCGCAGCGAACTTTATTAAATTACATGATTTTGACAGTTAAGCAGCATGCTTCCTTCCTCTTCTGCCCTCCCTTAGATCCCCCCCTCTAATCCCCGCCTGACCTCAAACTCGTTGCCAAGCTCATCCACGGTTTGTTGTTTCGATGTTGTTTCGCTTTTGCGCAAGTGAAAATCATAATTTTTGTTTCTTATATTTTATGTAATACTCTTGAAGCTGCCAACACAGCAGCAACCCCCAGTATCCTCTGCCCCCTCTTAGTTGCCGCGTCCCTGCAGCAGCATTCATGTTGTCTGGCAACGCTGCAAGTATTTTCGGAGTATTCCTTGGGGGCCGGTTTAGGCAAATAGAAACAATTCCTTGCCTCGTTCGGGTTGGCAATAAGAAATTTAAGTTTTTTTTTGTGGAAAATGCCAAAGTCGAAATCTTGGCAATTACGTGTTTCAGTTGTGGCTGAGAGCGGTTACCAACTTTTATCATTCCGCAATTAGCGTGGCCATGTCTGCAGCCCGCTTATCGTCGCTTTTTACTCGATTCTGTTCTTTGCTGTTGTGTTTTGTAGTCGGTAGTCGGGCTGCGGGTCAAAAACTTGCCAGATACTCCTCTAACAAGCCGCTGTCGCTGCTAACAGTAAATATTTGTCCACCGTTTCACTCGATACCTTGAAAAACAGCACAGCAACAAAGTGTACGATAAGGAATACACACTGTACAGTGCATACATTGTAACATGTACCAGTTTTGTATCTATAAATACGCAACTTGTGCATTCTTTTCTATTTCTATAACATGGAAAACGGTTAAAAAATACCCCCCAGTACCCCACAATTCTCCAAGTCCGCATCACCCAATCTCTGGCGCGAAGTCTCGTTTCGGTCTGGCAGCATGTTTGACGGTTATCTACGGGGGTACTTAAACGACCCGGGTACAAGATTTGCCCATTGAGACGAGACATACGCGTATATGTTTACATTTTCACCGACTACACGGCCTCGTACATAAATGTCTCGATAAGAAAAACATGCCAAGCTGCACTCCGAAATGTTGTATATCGATCCCTGTCTTTCCAAAATCTTTGAAAGTTTCGCTTTCCTAGAATATATTGAAATATTTTGGTATCTTGTCTCAGTTCTCTATTGAAAATAAATAGCTTTCAGTTATTAAAAACTAAACAAATCTCTTTTAATTTCAAAAGAAATTTTTCCATTCCGCTAAGGAAGCTTTTAAAAATAAAGGGTTATTCTGAAAAATTATATAATTACGAACAAAGCTTGTTTGTAGAAAATTCTGATTTAAAGAAAGGTTTCAGTTAGACAAGTTCAACTGGGCTATTCTGAAAAATAATATATATTTTTGTATCTAAAATAACTTTACTATGAACAAAGCTTATTTGTAGAGAATTCCAAATTAATGAAAGGTTTCAGTTAAACTGCAACAACGCAACAACATTTTTTGTAAATAGAGTAAGATTAAATATTATTGAAAGCTATAAAGAATTCCGATTTAGAGAAAGTTTCAGTTAGAGAAGCTAAATTTTTGGCAATTGGAGTAAGAGTTAGAAAAAATCATCAATCTTTATTTAAAAGGAAAGCCTTTCAATGCTATGGTCAGATTTAATAAGAAAATTACATTCTAATTGAAAATTGTTTAAACTGAAACTATTATATTTTATCGGATAGATCCATAAATATTTTATTTTAATAAAGCCATTGTATTCAAGTAATTGGTAATAAAAAAAGATTTTATATTAAAATAATAATATATGATAAGTATTCGGTATAGATATATGTTCACATATAGCACAAATACAAATTACAATATATAGTTAATTCCATATAATTCCGCAAAGGTATTCTCTTCAAAAACAAAGGTCTTGCCCATCCACACACCAGTCCGTATTAAATGAGGCCTATTAACACGACTGTTGTCGTTGGGTAGTTCAAAGTAAAGTCCTTTCATGTGCAACCCTCTGACTAGTACCAACTCTGACTTTGACTCTGTCTCCCCTTCTCTGTCTCTCTCTTAACTTATGCAGTGTCCTGTTGTTCCAAGCATCAACATCACTTGGCAGTCCAACCCCTTAGCAGGGAGAGGCAAATGCGCCTTTTATTCCTTTATGTTATCTGTGATTATTTTCCACATCGCTATGCCCATTGTCTGTCAGCGGGCTTTTGTCTAAGCGTATCTAAACAGGTGGTCCCAGCATGTGGCCGAGCTTCTGAATTTTCAGCAGTTCCACCTACTCTCTTTTTTTTGTATTTTTGTTTTGTGTCCGCACCCTCTACGTAAATCAGACATTTGTAGTGTTTACCTTTCAATCAACAATGATATTATATTTAAATAAATATGTATATGCACACAGAGATCTAAAAAATAACGCTGAGTGTGTTTTGATTTCTGGGCGTTAAGTCAACCGCAAATTATGTGCAGGTAATATTATTTAAACAGGTGCTCTAATTGTTTTAGCTGCAGTTTCGTGTTGTGGTCGAATGCGTTATACTTATTTTTAGAGCTTTGTCATTATAAAACAATCGAATTTTCGTTATGTCAATAGTCAACAATAATCGCCGTGATTACTTAACTTATCTAACAACTGAAAAATACATACAAGTACGAGTTTATATGGTACGAGTAGTCGTCGAGTGATTTGGCTTTGCACCACACGCTTCTGAGAGCCCTATGAAGTGGACTTTCAAGCAGCAAAAAAATACTATCGAGTACCTCTAAAAGTCCGAGCAAACTTTGCAAACTAGCCCACCAAGATATACCCAACCTTTGCTTAGGTTTGTGAACTAACAAAAATAACTATATTTTAGAACTCTATATACGAATGTCGAAAAATATTACTCAGAATACGAAAATTCGGAAAAAATAATTGGGAATCGAATAATTCAAATCCAAAATTGGGAAGAAAAATTTAGGAATCATAACTTAAGCCCAATTTACACGATCGGTTTCCGACCGACACTTTTTGACCGATGGAAAATGTTGCCATTCAAAAAGCACCAAAAAATACCAAAAAATGTCATTCCTTAGGACAAACTCTTTAATAAAGAGAGAATATTTTTAAATTTAAATCAGGGCTTAAAATACATATAATTTCTTTGTTAGTTTTTGTTCACAATGCTCTCTCATCAGAAAAAAAAAATATTAAATTAATGGTGATTCATTCATTTCAATTTCAATAATATAAAATATGCGAAAAATACAAACAGTGAGCAGTTGCAGATCAACCTATTGTAGTGTATCGATTGGACACTTTGGTGGGCTTATCAGGCTTATGGGGCGATAAGTTAAGGTTTATGTCCCCGCCTCAACGTCTCAACCTTAGCCAAATAGATAAGTGTCAATCTTGGCACATGGTATCAAAATAAAAAACAACAATAACAACAACAACTGCCAGCTACTACGCACACATCTGTGGACAAGTCAGGGAGAGATTCTTAACTCTGTCGAGTAGACAGTTTCGATTGTTGTGCAAAGAAACCCGTCTAACTTCTAAGAGATCCCGCCCGTGATGTTTGTCATGGCTTATGTTGTAGCTCTAGCTCTTTTATTTACACTTTATATATTGAACTACTTTCCAACTACTATCAACCCCACTTGAAAGTGTCAAACAATGTTGTATAACTGGAAGCCGTAACCCTCCTAATGGGGCGACTTAGCGAACATTTAACCAGCTACTCCAGCTGAGTTTTGAGTTGAGCCTACTGAAGTGGCCATAAATGTGACTGTGATTGTGCCCAGAGTATCTGAGATTATATGTAGGGGGCTGTTGTAAGGCCTGCTACTTGGATTTAAGTCAAACAGTCTAATCGTTTATTAAATCTAAAGTAACGCTATTTGTGCGCTTTGAAGTTCCCGACAACAATAGACCCTCTGCATCGGCAGCATTGGGAGACCCTCTTCTCGACA
Organism: Drosophila recens; assembly: GCA_037043495.1. NCBI lineage: Eukaryota > Metazoa > Arthropoda > Insecta > Diptera > Drosophilidae > Drosophila > Drosophila recens. The sequence continues at coordinate 60,050 of JBAMBJ010003151.1, read as the reverse complement.
GCGCAATCTCTTTCACGGCTAACCAAAGTTGACCTAGTAAGGGAACTAGGGGAAGGGCATGACTAGATAAAAGCCAACAGCGCGATAAAGCAGAGCAATTTTCAGATTCCCCAGATTTCGTAAACTGGTGACATTTAACAAACGGTTAACTATTGAATGCTAACGGGGAAGAAACATAAAATTGTTAAGGTCAAGACTTTTTAAAAACTACAGATCTAAGAAATTTAGCAGAAAACGAAATTTGATGGAAAAATTATTAAATTATATTCAATTAAAGATAATTTTTGAATAGCTAGATTAATGCTAAGGATTTCCTCAAGAACTGGGATATACTCCTTTAATATTAATCAATATTAAATTAGTAAAATCAAGAAACACGACTCTCCTAAATGGTTTTCTTATGCAAAACTGTATTTTTGATAGTTTAATATGTACTTTAAATCAGCGGTGGGCTCGCATGGGCTCCGGGAGCTAGCGGCTGCTCCCGAATTCAGATTTCGTGCCCACCGCTGCTTTTTGGTTCAAAGTGGTAATGTAAATTTAAGTTTGAATCAATTTTTGAATCGAAATGTTAAATTCGTCACAAAAAGTCCAGTTGTCTTTATACCACCAACAAAATAATCGAGTTTTTGTACTTGAAAATGGCTTCCGCAAAAAACGAGCACCCTATTTTTGGAAGTATTTTTACATCAGTAGCTTAAAGTAAATCTCAAAGTATACCTTAAATGGTTTCCTGATATGAACCTAAAGATAGCTTAAAAAAACTCTCTCTGCTTATAAGCACCATATCCATATATTAGTGTTAAGTCTCTGCATATCTTATAATTCCATCTCCTATGCGTCAGTGGAACTTTATAGATTTAAGCCAAAATCCCGAGCTGTGAAACAGATAAATGGTTTTATTTACAAAATGCATGACACTACAATAAGAGTAACGACTCTAGATTCATGGAGACAGTAGTCCGCTACTGATTCGGATTCCGTTTCCGATTCCTGGTCGGAGTCCGGTCTGTTGACCTGGCCATTGACTTGAGCGTATGTCGCAAATTATGCGATACTCTCTCCTCCTCTCGCTACTCGACGTATCGTTGAAAGCGTTCAGTGAACAAAATGATTTTATTGCTATGCCGTCTAAGCCCGAAAAACCACTCCAGCCATTTGGCCATATGTTGCCATTTGTGACAAAACTGCACCAAGCACGCAACACACAACAGGACGAACAGGTCCCGGAGGGGTGGACAGACAGGCAGACAGAGTGAGACAGAGTGAGATAGGAGATAGAAAGATGCTGTTGTCGTTTGTTGTCGTTAATGCCCAATGGGTGGCAAATTGTTTTTTATTATCGGTCGGGCAGTGACACTACCACCCACCGACCCCTCTCGGATATTATCAACCATAGTGAGAGCGGAAGGTTGCAAAGGAGTAAGCTGGTCCACACCCTCGGGCAATTGTCGATTGCGTGAATAAAACTTTAATGGAACGACACAAATCCCTTTCAACATTTCTCCTTGGTGTTGTCCAAATCTAACTAATTGAGTGCGAAAATGCCGTCAGTTTTCCGCTTCGTTTTTCTTATTCTCATTCTCAGCTGCTTTGGAGTATTTGCAATAAATTTATGTGTGAGCATATTTCAAACTGTAAACAAGGTTGAAAATAATAAAAACTGACACACAAAGTGCACTTGAAATGCAGCTCCTATAAAGAGTTAAAAAGAGAGGGGAATTCATTGGGGAATCGCAGCCTAAAAAATGCCAGCAAATGACTTTTGACAGAACGTGGACGATATACAAACATACATATACTATATACATATATATGCATCAGTAAATATGGTCACGTTTGGTGGCAGTCTCCACTCCATTGGCGCCTGTCATTCGAAACTCACGTAAATTGTTGATGGCGTCCATTGCACGTCGAGAATTTTTAGCTGAATCTCGACTGCAAACTTGCAGCTAAGTAAAATTTATAGTGTGCTTCAAGGCGCCGGGCACGTGACCATGCAGCTATGATGATCAATGTAGCTGTGATTGAGATGCCACACAGGAGGCAAAACACCAGAGGGAAAGACATATCAAGGCAAAGTCATAGAATATTCTGCACTTTTAAAGATTTTATTGAACTATAAATGGGCAAATGAGCTTATGAATTTCTCTTCATTGCACTATGGTCCCAAAGCCCTTTTTTTTAACATAAATTAATAACTCGAGAATCACACAATATTTTTTAGTCTGGGTTTTTGCATTCAACTTAATGATACCAATTGAATTTTTGACTGTGGAAAATAGGCGTGGCACCGCCCTTTTCCATATAATTTAATATGCAAATTTGTTGATTACATAGCTTTTTGAAAAAAAAATTTTTTTTTGTAAGCTTCTAACTATAACATTTAAGTTACTTATATCAAATATGTTAATAATCAGCACAATTCTAATATAAAAATTTAAATAAAATTTAAACGTATTTTTTTCTAATTTTTTTTTTAATGGTATCTTTTAGCGTAGGTTACAAATTTATACCCTTTTTTTTGTATTTCCGTCTCCTTAATTTCTAAAAGCCTTCCATTAAACTTTTTTAAAATAAAGTCAAAAATTGACGATGCTTTATGCTTGTTCTGCAGCCAAACTTCAAGCAATTCTGCATTCTCGAACTCAAAGTTGCCTGATAAAATTTGCGATTATATGGAATCGGGGAAATTCGGGGACAAGATTTTTGGTGTTTATAAAGAAAAAACATTGACACACAAGACTGCATTTACAGCTACGACAATACACGACAATAAACTTACTTCTACTCCAAGAACCAAAATTTTTGTGAGGTTATAATCGACCAAAACAACACAGCACAAATGCACATTATGCAATTAACAAAACACTTCTACAAACAAAACACATATACAACCACGTATAACAAACCTGGAGCTATGTTTTCCATAGTTATTTTTATTAATGGGTCTTTTTCTATGTATTTTATAGAGGAAATAAAAGTGAACAATATATTGTGTCAATCTCAACCCCGTGCGCACAAAATAAACTGTCGACTTTGAGAGCCTAATAAAAATGACAGTGAAGCTTAAAAAAAAAAGGATTTCATTTCTAAGTTCATTGGAATATTTGCTATTGGAAAAAAATGTGTTTCTTGCATAAATCACGATTATTATTTTTTGAATTTACGTAAAAAAAAACGGCTTTGGGACCATAGTGCATTGTTTAGATTCGATTCCCAATTAAGTTGTGTCCAACTACCTATGTATCCATCTGTCCTCTTGTCTGTCTCTGATTTTGTCCACAAAATATTCAATGCGACCGCTTTTCATTCACGAAACTTTCATTACAACGTGAATTCAGAATCATAATTTACTAGTATAATTGTACAGACTTTGGTTGACAAAATGCATAAAGTATTTGCGTAAATTCTATGCAAGCAAATTGCCAACAAGAAGTCGTCCACACCACCCCAACCCCAACTCCCTAATGGTCGCCCCAATCGAAGTCAACGCCAACTTCAATCCAACTCCAAATGCCAACTGTGCAACCCTTAGGCAAATCTCTTCTGTCCCTTTTGCACTCACACCCATAAGCTGTCTCTCTTTCTCTATAAATATGGCGACGTCCATTTTTGTGGCTGATATTCAAGCAACAACAACAACAACAACAATAGAGAGGACTATAACAAGGGTCTCGACTCCCCACTTACCTCACCATTTGGGCGCCATCTTGGCTTCATCAAACGCACACAAAAGCCCATAAGGGCAAAGCCAAGATAATGGCATCCAGGCAGCGTGGCATTGAGGCATCCTGCCATCCTGGCCTCCTGGCCTCCTGGCAGCCAAGAGCTGAGCTTAGTTCAGCAGGCAAATAAAATGGGCACGAAACGAAGTCGTTAGAGCAACCGCCCTCATCCTTATCCTCATCCTCCCACACACTCAGCCAGCCAGCCCATCCCATCCCAAAACCATCCTACACCTACAAGCTAGATAGATGGATTTTTTGTGCGCTAGCTTCAAAAGGAAATCACCCCAAGTGTGTATTTTTATAGAGACCGCAATAAACCTTTTTCTTTTCTGCGTCGTGAAGCGCTTCGATGAATGTGAAATGCTTGGAATCCTCTGAATCTGAAACCGTATTCTGTATTCGTATTCGTATCTGGGTCCCGTTTGGAGAGTCCCTTTCTGGGTGCCCGGGCTTCTGCTGCCGTTTTTTGGCTTGGTCTCTGCCTATTTGATGAAGTTGCAGTTCCAACACAATACACTTGGATGGCAAAAAGGAAAAGAAGGAAGACTTACCGCAGTCGTTGGCCATTTTTTTTCTTGGCCAGGCATAACCATAAAGGCGGCTCAGCGAACTGGGCCGATTGATGGCCATAGCACTCAAAATTGAAAGCAAGCATGTAACCATGTGCCGTACATACATATAGAAAGGACTTGGTCCTGCCTTGTCATCATCATCGTCGTCGTCGTCGTCGTCGTCGTCGTCGTTGTATATAGTATTCTTTGACTTTCCCATTTTCTCTTACTCTGGCTTGTTGTTGCTATATGCTCTGTGTTTTATAGCCCGGTCAAGGGTGCTGGTCAGCTCGCATTCGTTGTCGGCTTGACGCTTGAATGGCTGCCAACGAGAACGCGCCTTTTGTTTGGCCAACAAAACGAGAGAACAGGCTAAAGGGCAAAAAAAAAAAAAAAAAGAAAAACAAAAGCCGAGCAAAGTACAAAAAAAGGCGAACAAAACGCTTTTTGCAAAGTAACCAAAAGCGAGCGTAACTATCAGAAAAGTCTACAGTCGATTTAACTCGACTGTAAGTAACCCTGTATTCAGTAAAAAAAAAACTGATTTAAAATAAAAACAAAAATAATGCAAATAGAAACATTATTGAATACAAAATTACGAATCTTAAATATGTTTATAATAAAATGAGTGACAAACATTTTTTTTTAGTAATTTATATGTAAACCTTAATATTATTCTTCACAAAATTAGATATCAGAAATTTTGGGACATAAAAATGTTTATGTAAAAAATAGGAAAAAGGGGTTAAAATGGTAATTTTTAGGATTTTCAAAAAATTATAAAAAAATACTAGCAAAAATATTTTTGAAAAATTTTTTTTGCAGTCACTCCTTAAATTGTTTAAAGAATTTTTTTGCATCAAAAAATTTTTGGTAAAAAATCGAGGAAAAAAGTTTCATAAATTGACTTTTACATAAATTCAAAATTTTCGAAGGGTACTTAATGGGTTAATGAAAGTTTTATATCATTCAAACGGAATTTAAATGACCTTTCCATTGATACCAATATGTTAACGATCAGGGAACAATTAAGCCCCCAAATCTCAAAATGTTTGCTGTGCCAATATATATGTTCGCCAGTGTACACTTTATGGGTACTTACAAACCTCCTTCTGTCTATATCGCTTCTTACAAGCCATACAGACACTATTGCGTTCTTTGAGTACAGGGTCTGAAAATAGAAAATTGAAAATAGAGAATATGTGGCGGTCCCATTGTTTAATGGACGTCAGCTGGAATGTGCGCCAGAAATTGAAAAGTTATTGTGCAGCATTTCCACTTGCCACAGTCATAGCCTCAGGGCAAGGGGGGCGGAATGGGGCAAAGGGAAGAAGAAGAGTCGGCCTGCCGTTGTATTGTCGTGACAAGCTGCTACTTATGTAGCCCCAGCTACAACTCGTTGCTTTTTGTGCCACTGCGCAAATTGTACAACTAAAATATTTGACAGTTAATTTTTGGTTTGGCCGCGGCCTTTTTATGCACTTGCTGGGCAAACAACTTTTACACAATGCCAGCAAAATTTGTGTGCATTTTCTAAGGCAAAAATGCTGGCAGGAGACGAAAGTGTGCCGTAGCATTCAGCTTCTGCTCACACACACACAACGAAATACAAATGTGCGAGTATAAAATAAAAATAAAATACTTGCAAGTCTATTTTTGGTATTTATTTTTGCGCATTAATATACTAAGTACGATATATTATCGATGTGCCAAATATGCTCAATTTGCTCTCTCGCACACACCCACTCTCTCAAAATCTGATCGCTTGCTCTCTGCATCTTCCATTCTTGCAGCTCTCTCCCACTCACTCTCTTTCTCGCGTACATTTGCAATTCCTTTGCATCTCGTTCGACCGCAATTAAGATATTGCAATGGCCTAAGAAAAGCTTTGGTAAAGCATCCACAAAAGCTCGACCAACAAAAAGCGCAAGAGCTGGAGAGACACATGCATAAAGTAAATTATAATAGGCATAATAAAAACGAGGCAAAGACCAAACGACAAGTCATGGCATTTTGCTTCTTCTTGTTGTTGTTTCGCCATTTACTTTGCATGCTTCTAAGTGTGTATGTATGGGTGTGTGTGTGTGTGTGGTTGCTGTGTCTGTTGTGGTAAGTGCTTCGTGCGGAATTAAAAGCAAACGCATTAAAAGGTGCCCAAAAAGAATTTCACCTTGGCAAAGATACAAAGCAACAACAACACGATAACAAAGTGGCGCATCTGCAAATGGCGACAGATTCACGTTGGCTTAATATTACATGAGCAGGAGGGAGACACAAACACACTTACAAACACAGACAAACACGTGTACGTACATACGTACATATACCGTTACATAGCACGGTAACGAGCAACATTTTTAATTATGAAACACTAAAAGTGGCAAAGCTAAAGTGCAACGCCGAGTACAAGAATGGGGCCATTGGGCTGGCGTTGGGGTCGCTTTAGCCATGCTATTAACTTAAACGCCTTTTGCCGGTTAATGGAAATGAACCTCGTCGTGGCAATGGGCAGTTATCTGGTTAAGACAACGATGGGACGCCACACCAACGACACGACAGACACGCGCAGGTGTTTAGACCCGACCCTCTTAACCGTTAGTCGTTAACCGTTAACGGTTATGAGCAGCAGCGTACAGAGCATTCATGTTAACACGGCCTAATTGTGGCATGACAGAAACAGGAACAGGCACCACTTGCTACTACAGTGAACTCTCGCAAATTATAGCTCGCTGAAAATGAAATGGTCCTGAAACTATATAATTTACAGATTTTTATATATAAGAAAAAAACAAATTTTTAAAGTGTTAACTTATTTAATCACGTTTTAAACGAATAGTACAGAATTTTGAACTTTTGTTTCTGTTTCGAATTCTAAGAATGCTTTTTTCAATTTCAAAACTTCATGTTCTGATTACAAGCGAAAATTATAATAATAACACTAAAATAAATGCTTTCTAACTGAAGAATGCAGTCGAACTTCCTTAATTCGAATCACCATTATCCAAAGAAAAAGTTCGAGTTCGGGAGATATTCGACTTATAAAGTTATTTTTCTTACGTTTATTAATTTTGCTGTCACACTTTTAGCTCGAGTTAGAGGGAAATTCCAGTTATAGAAGTTCGAGTTATGGAAGTTTAACTGTTGTCCTGAAACTATATAAACTACAAATTTTAAAATAAAAGAAAATCTCTAAAAAAAAAGTATTATTTTAAGCTTTGAATTTGTGTTAAAGGTAAAATTTCCATAAAATCTCAAAAAGTCCATCGAAATCTTAAAAAAAAAAAAATAATTATTTGTTTAACTTAAAAATAAAAGCAGTGATTATTTATTTAATTACCTATTAAAGGCATAGTACAGAATTAAAATTTTTTGCTTCTTATAATATTAGCGGGCGAATTCAAAGAATAACTTTTTTTAAGATCCTAAATTCCATGTTCTGATTCCAAGCTAAAATTAAAAAAACAACTCAAAAATTAATGCTCCCTAACTGACAAAGTAGAGAAAATCTTTGAAAGAATACTTGTAAGAAAATGAACGCTATTTTTTATATGCATATTACATTTTTAATAGAAATTAATAGTCTAGAATTTAGCACTTCCCGAAAATTTAAAACATGCTTCTTAAGGAGAGTCTACTGTACTTAGTAAGTACTTAGTCGACTCCTTTTATGGGTATTAAGTAAAGAGATTCGTCGGGGTGCTCTGCATATTGAGTTACCGTAAGTTGCTTTAATTGCAGGCACGTGCAACGTTTTACTTGCAACACGGCCCGTGAAGTCAAGTGCGATGCTCACGCCTCTTGTAGTGCCTCCTCGCTCAAGGTACAAGTTTCACCTGGCAATTGCACGGAAACTTAAGATGCGCCTAATCGGATCGTTAGTATTTGAACTTCGCCAACGCCAACGGCATCGCTTTTTCCGCAGCTGACGCAGCACAATTTCCACGCAGCTACAATTTCCCTGCGTGGAAACAGAACCAATAATTGATATCCATCATTGCGTGCATGCGTCCGAGTCGCGTGCTGGGATGTTGAGGGCTCTCGTCCAGTTAACAGACAGACAGACAGCGAGTGAGATGGAGTATGATACTTAGAGAGAGAGAGAGAGAAAGAGAGAGAGTTAGGATGGTAGATGGCCAAGCCCAAGTGGCTTGGCTCGTCTCTAGTTTCATGGGATACGGGCGCGTTAGTTTTTATTGCAGCGTTTACTTTACTTTGGCCATAAGCCGCAGCAACAATTTCACTAGCAATCCACGTCTATCAATATCCCTACCCTTGCCTTTTCTACCCCTCCTACAATATAAACACACACAAAGTTAAGTGCTGTCGATGGACTGTGCAACAGTTCGTTGAAAACAGTTTTCAAAGTCGCGTAGTTTTGCCATGGTACTACCAAAAGTGGAGGGTTGCTTGCCTTCAAATTGATTAAGGTCATTATGCAGCCGGGTTGCGTCAAGCTGCGAGCAACCGAGCACCGACTACTCACTGACACTTAATCCCAGCGGCATAATCAGCAACATATTGTAGCAAAACTTCTTCACACTGCCATAAAAAAGTAGCAGTTTTGTATTTTACGAAATTTTACACCCCAAACGGGTAAGAGACAACGGGTAGGGGGTGGGCCAGAGGTTAAATGCCATGGCCCGAATGAGGCCTTAGCCCCCGTGTTACGTATTCCAAGCTCCGAGTTTTATGGCTTACCCATTTTTGTTTAACAATAAACTTGCCCGGCTGTCTGCACTCTCAAGATTTGAGGAGTGCCATCTCCTCGCTTTTTATCCTACATACATATATGGCTTTTCTGGCATTTTGGGTGCGGCTGGCATTATTCATGAGCAGAGCGTGGAAAAACCCGTTCCTAATTTTTGCACAGCTGCTGTGTCAGGCAATCAACGCTGTCTTCTTGGCTAAGACCTAACTTCAAAGACAACAAGCTTCAAGTGACAGAAAACGACCACAGACCAGCAACAAGTGTTAATAATTATGCCCAAATCCCGTGCTCTAGAACCAGGAATAAGCAAACTTTATACCCCAGTTTCCACTTTCCACTTCCCACTTGATATAATGAAGGTGTCCCCGGCTCGATAAGCGCCCCAAACGTTCCCAAATGTTTTTATTACATTAAAAGCATTAACGCTCAACATTAACAATGGTATGTAGAGCAAAGTACCAGTCAGTCGACAATATGAATATTAAGAGAAAGAGAGCGAAAGACAGACAGACAGACCCTCGACTTCCCCCTTTGCAAGGATGCAGGAACAAGCCCACAGGACAGAATACACACCAATATGTCATCAATGCTGGCAAGTCAACACGACAGCTACCCCCATCCGACTCGAGGGTTGGCCTCAAAAGCCAGAACGCGTCGAAAGACCCCTCGAAACAAACGACGGGATTTCGTCATAACTGTTACACTGGTCTCTCACTTGTGTTTCCGATGTATTTTGGATGTTCACAGGCCACACAACTGGTTGCATTTCGATATATATTGACAGTCGATCACCTTAACGAACCTTTTACGAATAAAAATTGACTGAAAAAACCAAAAAATTAAAGTGTTATAGGTAAGTCCCGATTTGGAGTGAATATTTTTCTAGTTCTTACTTTTCGGAAATGTTTAGGTAGGCCTCAAGATTCAAGAACATATCTCGCCCCTAAGTTTCTTTCGTAAAAAAAAGTTTTCGAGTATTTTTGGCCATAACAAATTTGTTTATTTAGTTTACAAAACTTTTTTTCGACTGTTTTATGATATATTGGTTCAATGCAGAGTTAAATTTTCTTAGCTTACATTTTTCAAGTAGTCCTTTTTTGGTGTACTTAAAAAAAATTAAAGAGCTTTTTAAAAAGCTTAAAAGCTCATTAACTTAAATTTTGTTTCGACAATTTTATGAATTATTGGTTCAATGCAGAGTTGGATTTTCTTAGCTTAAATTTTATAAATTTTTTTCTTTGGTATACTTAAAATTCTTTTTAAAAAGCTTAAAAGCTCATTAACTACATTGTTCTAGTTACAGGCGAATCCTGTTAATTTGATTTTTTAATTGGACTTTTTAAAGAGGTTTAAATATATTTTATCTCATTTAAAAACTCTGAAAACCTCATAATCAATACAATTTTTTCGACATTTATGGATTACTTTAGATTTTTTTTTTCTGAACATATTTATGTCTTTAGCCCACTGTACAGTAATCCTTAGACTAGGACTTGACTTTATCAGAACACTGGATAATATCGTATACGAGAATGTGCCACCCCCAGCGCCTTTTGTTTGACTTTGTTGAATTGATTTCGTTAGGGAAACAACAACAACAAAAACACGAACAAGGACAACAACAACAACGGGAAGAGAACCCCTTGAGCACGCAACGCAGTCTCCTTCATTCAGTTTGTCATCGTTCCTTTTCGTCCTTTCTGTCGCTTCGTCGTGCCTTTCTTTGGTTCTTGCTGGCATTTGGTCGAGGTTATCGCTGTGATGTTTCCATTTGTACAAAATAGAGCACTTAACGGGAAAACTGCAAACAAATTATTGCACTTGCTGTCAGCAGTGCAGGAGCGAAAGAGAGAGAGCGAGAGAGAGAGAGAGAGTCGTGTCCCGCCTTTCCGAATCTGCCATAGGATGTGGCAAGGGAAGGAAAGGGAAAGGGGCAGGAGATGAGGTAGAGCCAATGCCACTGCCATTGCATACACTTAAAGGATTACAAGCGGATCTGTCGCTTGTTTGCCGCTAAATGGACGCATTTACTCGCACACTGAAACACGGAGACAGAGAAAGAGAGAGCGGGAGATGGAAAATGGAGTGTGGAGAATTTTTGGGTGGTTGGGCGGCTTATAATGGCCGTAGCAGGCGCGCTTTTTATGGCCAATGAATAGATGAATGAATGCATGACAAACTGAAAAACTGACTGACTGACTGACTGAGTGACTGACTGACTGACTCGCTGAGTGGGCGGTCGGGCGACCAGTCAGTCGGCTGGTTCGTTGACTGGTTCGTTCGTTGGTTCATTCGTTGGTTGGTTGTTTGGGTGAGAGTGCCCATGGAGTTACTTAATGGATTTGGTTAAGTGCTGCATTGACATTTTGATAAATGCTTTGGAACAGATGCGTTGCCAGGCGCTGCGTTAAATGGGCGTTGCCTCCATCGCCGCCGCCGCCGCTCCTTGTCCTGTCCTATCCTCTTCTCTACTCTCTTCTCCCGTCCTATCCCACATCCTGCGGCGCGTGTTGTCCCGATTCTTATGATAAATAGTTTATGCTGTGCACGCCAGCAAAGAGCCCAAAAAGCGGTTCACCCATTTGTCACAATCCGCGCAAGTGTTTCCAAATTGATTATCCAAGCCAAAGTCTTACAGATTGGTCACGGATCGTCAATTAACCACTTTGATGACTTCACTAGTCCTTTAAGTTTTGAAGATCCTTAAATGCCTGTAAGCCATTCACCTCTAATCACCATTATCGAGAAGAAAAGTAGGAATTATGTAGACTTCGACTTATGGAATTCTTTTTTTTAAGTTTAGTTTACGCTATTGTCGCTCGATTTGGTTCAAGTTAGAGAAAAATCTAGTTATAGAAGGTCGACTGTATTTAAATGTTTTCTTTTGAAAATTATGAATTGTGTTTTTTAACATTTTATTTTGAAAGTATACTATAACTTAATTTCTAAATGATAAAAAACTATATTTGTCCGTAAATTGGAAAATATCTTTTATTTAATAACTTCTACACAATTCTTAGATTAGAAGTTTAAAAATGTAATATTCCTCTCATTATTTATTTTAATTATGATTTAGCTTTTTTAACTACTTACTAAATTATTGGGAATCGGTCACCCTCTAAAATTCTCTAAAATTCTTATAAGATGTTTGCTGTGCCTTGTCCTAAAAAAAATGTTAAGAAACCTTTTAATAGCTATCAAAACTCATTTTCCTAAACTTTTTCTCGTTTTCCAACCGCCCCAAAGCCCAAAAAAAACATTAAACAGATTCTCTTTTCGGCTTAGAGGGGAAAATTAACAATGAACAAGCCAAATAGTCCTGACCATTACCAAGTGTCAATTTTGTGCTGTTGTTGTGGTAGTGGCAGTTGTTGTTGTTGTTGCCTTTTTTTTATAGGAGTACAAGACACTTATTTAGCTGCCCTCAAATGGCAAAAGTTTTTGTAATGTTTTGAAGTGCCTCTAATTAGATAATATGCGGCCGGGGTTAAAACAAACTCGAACTGTGCAGATGACGCCGCATTTTCCTATGCAAAGTGGCAACGCGTGCAATACTCCTCCCTGCCGCCCCCTTCTCCCGCCAACTCCTCCCCCAAAATAAAAAAGGCAAAAAGCCAAAGCGCATAAAAAAGCGGCGTGCGCAATTTGAATCCTAATGGATGCGTGTGGCGCAACCAAACGACTGTCGGACACGCGATGAGGCAACCAACCATCATTTTGTTAAAGGAGTTTCGCGTCCACAGCTGGCGAAGGTGTAAAGTTCACGTGTGTCCATTTACCATACCATCCCCCCACCACACTTCAAGCCATACCATGCCACAAACCTGCACCACCCCCTCAAATTGCTCCCTATCCCCCTGCTTTAGCCCTTTCCCTTTCTCCACAAATGACCCAACCTGGTGTCGTATTATTAATGCTTTTGGAGTGCTTTCAATGTTTTATCGGGCATTTTGCTCTATGGCAGAGTCGGGCCCACGATGGAATGACGATGTCTATCGTCCATGGGGTTTCCCCTTTTACCCCTTTTTCGGAGTGCATCGGTCATTGCGTAATAACTTTCAGTTGGTCTCTTTGCCCTGGATATTCTACAAACATATACTATATAGTCTATAAATATCCTCCACTTCTACTACTATTATGATTATGAATTCGAGCTGCGACCAAACGTTGACTTTTATCTAAATGGGTCTTTTGTTTGCTTTCACGACTAATGGAATAGGCGGTGCTAGATATACCATTTAATATCAATCCTCTCTTGATTATAGACACTCGAACTATTATATAAATACATACGTACATAAGCAACAACTTGTCGAGGACTAGAAGGGTTGTCGGAGACTAATTAACTTGTCAGTCTAATAACTAAATAAGTCGACAGAACTAATAACAGTTACCAACTATAAAAGGCCAAGAAAACTGGTATATTATATACCTATAATGGAAAGAATATCAGACAGTTACTTGATTAATTGAGTTGTCAGTCTAATATAAAACACAAAGAATAGTCCTTTTTTTGAAGACTTCCCCGGGGAAATCATTTAAAACCAATTTAAGCATGTGTTTCCAGTCAATATTATGTTTTGAAAATATGTTTCATTTAAATTTTACGCTTTGACAATAATTTTTAGTAATCTTGATTATATTAAAGACATTTAGTATCATTAAAAAAATGTTTTAAGTCTTGTTCCTTTAAATTTTATTAATTTTATCCAATTTTTATAGTTAAATCTAAACCAGAATCAATAAACTATACTTAAATCATTTAAACTTTACGATTACTAACACATTAATCTATATATCATTTGCAAATAAATTTAAACATTTATTTCTTAAAATTCTTAAGTCATTAAAAATGTAATTATATGTTCTGTGGGCTTGAAAATTCAACCCGTTATTAAGAAATCAGCAAAATATAGAATTTAAGCTAATTTTAAATACAATTACTGAGTTTGCAAGATCTCAATCTATTAATTTGAATATTTAAAAAATGCCTTTGATATCTGTACCTAATTAAATTCATTTCTTAGTGGAGCTCTTCTTAATTTTACAACTAAATATATTAATGCACATATAATAAATAATTTTCACCACAACTGTCGATATGCAAAGTCTGATTGTAAATAAATATGTAAATTGAATTTTTGTTAATTGCATAAGATAACAAATGCTGTGATTTGTGCAGCTCAGAAATAATTGCATATGTATGTCTATGTATTTATGGTCAATTACTTAAACATATAGTACGAATACATACATATGTATGTACATATATACGACTTTCTTTAAAAGGCATTTGACCAGCTGCTGGCAAACGAAGTAAAGCTTAGCAAACAAGCGAAAGCTTTTAAAGCCACACAACGTGACGCTTTCAAGTTTTAACGCCAGCAACAAGACAGTCTAAAACCCAAGTGAATTTGACACGACGACGATGCTGAATATGAAGCAACGGTACCACAAACTGCCAGCCATTTTGTTGGGCGTTCCATATCCCCCCATTGCCCCCGCTCCGCCTTCTGCACTGACTGCGCAACGCCTTAGATACAGTAATATCATTGTTGTAGTTGTTGTTAATGTTAGGCAAAGCATGTGGGTGTTATATCAGCCAGCTTAATGACACACAGACATTTGCTCATTGCCGTTTGTTGTTTGTGCATTTGTACATTTGTCTTTGGTCCTCTTACGAGTATGTTGTGATTATACAACAAGCTGGCAGCGTGTCCACTTCGTAATGCCATTTTTTGGCTAAATGCATTTTTGATTCGCTGCATTCTCAGCAAGAAAACAAGAGAGACAAGAGTGAGAAAGCAGCACAAAAAGCTGCTAAGCCGTGCACACATACATATGTACATATTTTTACACATCTTTCGGACTTTAGAAACCATTTTTGCAGCTTTTAGTTCACAATTTCACTTCTGCCTTTCAGGCTTCTGGCATATTTAAGCCCCCGACTCAGATCTGTTGTTCTCTCTCTCTCTCTCTCTCTCTCTCTTTTGCATGGCCCTGAACCTAAGCTTACACCTATGCATAAGCACACACATACTAGAATACTGCGTGATTCTGTTTGTGTTTGTGCGAGCTTTTAGCGCCTGTTTACACAATTCCTCGTACAACATAAATTCAGACGCCTTCGATTGCGGTTTACACCTGTGAGGTTTTCACCTGTGAGGCCATCATTCATAAAAAAAGGATCGTTTTCGAAATATCATTATTTTTTGTTAGCTTTAACGAAATCCAAATCCAAAACAAAAAAATATAAACAAGAAAAAAAATTTAACAATCCAAAAAATTAGTTAGGAAAAATAGAAGCATTAAATAGAAAATCCAACCAGACTTTATAATATAAGATGAGATATAATATTAATGGTATTTATAAAAAGGCGGACACTTTAAAGTCTTACTCGCTATTTATAATAAAATATGTTTTTAATCGGCTTTTGCACTTTTTTCAATTTTTGCGATTGAAAGAAAAGTTTTAAATTTCAGTTTTGTGATTTTTTCTTCTTGTTCTTATATAATTATATAATTATTATTTTTTAATAACATCATTTTTAATTTGGGTTTCTACACAGAAAAAAAAATGACGTTCTAAAATCAAGCCTAAAATACTTAATTTAAGCCTGCATTTTTTAAGTATGTTTCCAGGATTAAACTGAACAATTAAGCCTATATCGGGATTAAAATGGAAAAATAAGCCCAAATTACTTCATTCTCTCTCGGCCTCTCTTATTTCAATTGGTTCGGTGGCTCAGTGGTTAGAGTCGCCGACCTGTTTGAAAAAATCCTGGGCTCGATTCCCCCAGTCAATTGCATTCAAACATTCTCTTCATTAAAAAAAAATGTTTAAAAAATAACAATAAATAAAAAATGTTTAAAAAAAAATTTGAATAAAAAATGTTAAAAAAAAATTTTAAAAAAAAAAGTTAAAAAATTAAATAATAAAAACAAATTTAAAAAAAAAATAAAATAAATTTGAAAAAAAAATTTAAAAAAAGCTTAAATGTAACAAAAAACACTATTTTTTTTTAGCATAAATTTAAGAATTTTAGGATTGGTTTAAGCAAATCCGAGATTACCCCACTTCTGACATCGTTTCGGATTGAATCCGGGCTAAATATCCCGGATTTTTTTTTCTGTGCAATTCTCATTTTCAAACTAGATGCTTAATAATTTTCTTTTTCTAATATTTGTTTCTAAATTTCGATATTTTGAGTATTATTTTAAAAAAAATCCTATAGGATTCAGTTTTCAATCGGCAATTGGTCAAACTGTTCCTAAAAGTATACCATAATTTTCTACATTCACACACAGACCATACGCACTGTATGCCCATAATTTATTGATCGTTTATTATTTGTGTTTATACATAATTACGAAGTCCGACGAAAAGCTCAACTGCAAAGTGAGGTTAGGTCACACATACAGATTTTCGGTATTTGTCTCTCGTTGCCGAAAATGCCATCAAAAACGCAAAAACGTCAATCAGCAGCGACGAATGAAGCGAAAGCGGTTGAAATAAATTTGTGTGCGTTTTTGGCGTAGACCAGTCGATAGACACGACGACCAGACAAGAATTTAACAAATTTAAGGTCATTTTTACTGTTAAACAATGACACAACAGTACATATCCTAACAACAATAAAGCAATGGCAGCCAACTCACTCTCTCTCTCACTATCTCTTTCTCCTTCTATGCACACAGACACACGCACACAAACAAACATGTTTATGTATATTTTTAGTAAACGTACAAGTTCGCAACATTGGACTAGAGCGAACGAAACAGAGTGCGACAAACAGAGAGAGAGAGAGTGAGAGAGAGAGAGACGTTATAAGATAGCACAGCGAGTGAGCGAAAAATGCTGAAAAAGCTTTGAGACCACTCCCCAAAAAGTTCAGGCGACGGCGCAACGTCGACGCACACAAAACAACCAATCCCAGGCACAAATACAAAAAGCAAACACACACACACATGCACAGAGATAAAATGAAAAACTGAAACAAACACACGCATACAAAGACAGATAGAAGCAAAAGCAAAATGTGTTACAATGCAATTTCCCCGCCAAATGGCTGTCGCTGGTGTAGTTGTTGTTGTTGTTGTTGGGAGACCAACCCAAACTCAATTGTTCGTGGCGAAAAGACAAAAAGGGAAGCTTGGAAAACAGGCAAAGCCAAAATATGAACAACAATAACAAAAACAACAACAACAAAATAGCACAGGGTGCAGCAGCAGTTTTCCAATTGGAAGTGCAGTCTGATTTTCTAAGGGTTGGGCTGTGATTATGTCAGCAACAAGATAGCGTGAGTGTGTGTGTGTGTGTTCACCCACCACCAGCAACAACATATGACTGCAAAGCAGAGCAGCGGTTCGTCAGTTGCTTTCCAAGCGCCGACGCCGCCGCACTTGCTCCACGAGCGTTCGGTCGTCATTCGTACAACGCACTGCAAACTGCAAACTTTGGCAACGGTAAAAACGTTGTCGTTATCTTGCGCTGCGTCGCCGTTGCCGTCGCTGTCGTTATTTGTCGTCGCCGCCGTCGTCGTCGTCGTCGTCCGCGTCGCCGTCGGCCAATGGCCATGCGCCATTTTTGCACGCAAAGTGTGTCGAAAAATACCCAAAATATTCAAAAATGTGACCATTGAATACCATTAAATGGTAAACGTGTATGTGTAAAATTCTCAAAAAAAAAATTAGAGCGCCAAATTACAATTAGAATTGTCTATGAAGCAGTAAACGTAAATCTCCATCATCCCAGCTTGCCATCTTACCATCTTTGCCTAACCACAAATGCATTCAGGCATGGAACTTTTGAAGCTAATGATGTTCAAAAGTGACTTTATGTCCAATGGCAAATGTGACGATCGCGTACCGCCCATTAACCTAAGTCAATTGCCAGAGTTTCTATTGTGTAAGTTTCCAAAATATTCAACGACCATAAAGAATTTAAGAAAAAAACTTTGGATTTAGCTATCGAAATAAAGGAATAAACAATCAAAGCTGACAAAATCTTGAAATTTATAATAAGAGAAAACGAAGGGGGTAAAAGGAATACAGAATAATAAAGAAAACGTGATGCGAAAGAGATGTGTAACCAGTGCTGCCAGATTTATCCTTTAAAACAGGAAAGATTTTAATAAATAACTTATGTTATAAACAAAAATGTTAGTTTAAAAAAAAAAATCTACTTGTATACTTTTAATTCATTTGTAAATTAGAATGCACAAAAGGTACATAGAAATAAAATAAAAGTATGCTTTAAAAACACAAACATATTTTTTTTTATGTTTAGCTCTTTTTTTTTCAAATCTGGTTCAATATCAATGCAAACATTGATAATAAATCTACAAACAGCCTAAAACACTTTCAGGTTTAAGCAATAGAATAAATGATAACAATAGACAAATAGTTTCGCGTAGCAGCCGAAACTCGTCTTTTACTTAAGTGGAAATAATTCAGAATATTTTTAAATCATAGGTTTCCCTATTATTATACTCCCCATATTGAAACATCTTTTTATGACCTTGCAAATAAATATAAAAATTTAAACAGTTAGGATAATTAACGGGCACTTTAAAATACTTCTACTTGTAGCACTAGGAAATAGTCAATAAATAAATAAAAAAGAAGAACCAAAATTTTGTATTTAAAAAGCTTAACGGCTACTGAGAAAATTCTATCTTTTGTAAGACTCAACCTTCTTATGAAGTAACTCAAGATTCTAATACTGAAAATAGAGTATCATAAGGGACAACAAATCATTCTTAAATCATAAATTACGTTAAATAAATAATATGCTGAAAGCATTTAATCAATCAAAATTTTTTCTATTTATAACAATGAAATCCTTTTTAACAACCATGGGATAAATATCTCCCATAGTCAAGGGTGCCACAGAAATCGCTTTCGCTTGAATTTCACATAAATTTGTATGAAATTTAAATGAAATTCAAGCGAAAGCAATTTTTGTGGCACCCATGAGTATCTTAAAATTTAAATGAAAAGAAAAATAACTTTGTAAACAGCAAACAAATTTAGCAATAAATAAACATTTCAAAAGTCTTTTATGTAAACATTTCAAAAGTCTTTCATGTTAATTATATTTTTACTTATTTTGAAACTGAGCACTGAAACGACTTTAAACGAGAGTACTAAGTTTAGAAAGCAACTCAAGATTCTACTTCTGAATGTAGACCATCTTAAAGGACATCAAATTATTCTTAAATCTTAGCTATTTTAAGTTAAGCTAAAAAAAACATTTGATTAAGAAATTAAATTTTAAAAAATCAAACTTTTCTCATGTCACTTCTATAAAAACTTTTTAAAAACAATGGGATAAATATTTGAGAAGAGCAAAATTAACTTGTAAACAGCAAACTGAAATTTTACATTAAAAATTTCAAATGAGCACTGAAACGGCTTTGAGTAATCTGAAAACAGACCTGACTATACTATTTACGTTTTCCATAATGACAGTTTTTAAATAGACGACAAAACTGATTCAAATTACAGGCAAATAGCTCAATTAAAATTCAGTTTGAATTGAATAACGAGAAACAAAAATTATTTAAGCTGAAAAATTACGAGAAACAAAATATATTAAAGCAGAATTTGTGAAAAATGCTTATGGGTAAAATGCAAATAATCGAAGACAGAGCCGTATTGATTATAGATTGATGATACTTATAATGTTGAATGTATGATGGCTATAATAATGACATCCAATTCCAACTATTTGCAGCGACGATACCAAAATGTGGCGGCTGCCACGAACTGATCCTGGATCGCTTCATACTGAAGGTGCTGGAGAGGACATGGCATGCGAAGTGTCTGCAGTGCAGCGAGTGCCACGCCCAGTTGAACGACAAGTGTTTCGCCCGGAATGGCCAGCTGTTCTGCAAGGAAGACTTCTTCAAGTAAGTAAATTTCTCGAATGCGCACAGCGCACAGGATTGATCCTGCGGTGCGATCGTGTCATTTGATGTTGCCGGTTTTAATGAAAATCTCCCGTTGTCCCGTTGCCAATGTTTGGGTCGAACAGACGTTATGGTACGAAGTGTTCCGCTTGTGATATGGGAATACCGCCAACGCAGGTGGTACGCCGCGCCCAGGATAATGTCTATCATCTGCAGTGCTTCCTCTGCGCCATGTGCTCCCGCACCCTCAACACCGGCGATGAGTTCTATCTGATGGAGGACCGCAAACTCATCTGCAAGCGGGACTACGAAGAGGCCAAGGCGAAGGGTGTGTGATTACTCGAGAATTATGCGAAATTTAATTGATCAATTTAATAATACTTCCATCTTATAGGTCTCTATTTGGATGGCTCCCTGGACGGTGATCAGCCGAATAAACGGCCTCGCACCACAATCACCGCCAAGCAGCTGGAAACGCTGAAAACCGCATACAACAATAGTCCGAAACCCGCCCGACATGTACGTGAACAACTGTCCCAGGACACGGGTCTGGATATGCGTGTAGTTCAAGTCTGGTTCCAGAACAGGTGAGTGTATATCTTTATCTAACCAGAGATTTTCTCACCCTCTCCATCGAAATTGCAGACGCGCCAAGGAGAAGCGACTGAAAAAGGATGCAGGACGCACGCGCTGGAGCCAATACTTCCGCTCCATGAAGGGCAACTGCTCGCCCCGCACTGACAAATTCCTAGACAAAGATGATCTAAAAGTCGACTACGACAGCTTCAGTCATCATGGTAAGTCGTCTCATTATTTCAGAAAGCGGTATAGAACAGTTTTTCTTTTACAGACACAGGGAATCAGCTTCTAATGCATAAAATTTTATAAATATTCTAAGTTAGTATCAACAGCCAAGTTGATTTTGTCCATCCGTCTGTTTAAAGAGTTAAAAGAGCTACAAACTCTAAATATCGAAATTTGCGTTTCAAGTTTATTGAAAATTTTCAATGCCGCCTGCTTTGCCCGCAAACCAACAAAAAAAACTCATTACGAGCGCAATTTTTAAGATATATTTTGAAGTTTTGGCTTTTGTAAAGTTATATTAGCTCAAATCTGTCCTAAAAATTTCAACACAATCGAATCTTAAATATGAAAGTTTTGCAATAAATAATAGTATATAGAAAAGCTATTTAAGTATAATTCTACTACGAAGTTCATTTATTTTTTCTATGCTTTTCATTTTCTGTTCCTAAAAATGTGCAATTGAATGGATAAAATTGTGTAACTACTCAAAAAACCGGGGACTGTTATTATTATGAGTTATATTATTTAAAAATTACATATTTAGTAATGATTATTTAAATATTTCTTATGATTTTAATTCAATGATAATGAATTATTTTGAGCGAAAAAATAAAACTCACAGATTATCATTATTTATGATTTTTATTTTTTCGCTCAAAACAAAACTTACTTTTAAAAAGTGTACTTAATCATTTTAAATCATTTTTTACGTTCGATGAGTCCCCTAAGATTCTTTCAAAGGAAAATGGTAAAATAATGGGGTAAACTCCTACACAAAAGCCATGAATTAATAGTGAGTTTTATTTTGAGCAAAAAAAAAGTAAAAATCAAAAACAATGATTCCGGGGTGCCACAGAAATCGCTTTCGCTTGAATTATACTTAAATTTCATACGAATTTAAGTGAAATTCAAGCGAAAGCGATTTACTAGATCGTTCAAAAAGTCCCCGGACTGACACATAGGCCACTCCACTAAAATTTTGAAATAAATTTGTTTAGACTGACTAGTTCATTTCTAGGCTCCAGTGAAAATTTGAGCGCAATCGGAAGCTTCGCTATCGAGTTAGAAATATTATTGTTGTGCAACTTTTTAAGTTTTTTGAAAAATGGAAAAAGCTGAATTTCGTGTTTTGATTAAACACTGTTTTTTGATGGGAAAAAATACCGTAGAAGCAAAGACATGGCTTGATTAGCATTACGGGGTCTTTGCTCTAGGTAAATCAACTATTTGCGATTGATATTCCAACTTTAAACGCGGTCGTACGAGCACCGAAGACTCGAAGCGTTCGGGAAGGCCAAAAGAGGTGATTATCCCAGAGATCATCAGACCAGTCCGTCAAATCGTATTGACTGATCGAAGAGTCAAAGTGCGTGAGATTGCTGAGACTGTGGGCATATCGACTGGGTCATCGGTTTCGATTTTGCATGACCATTTGCATATGAAAAAGCTCAATGTAAAATGGGTGCCGCATTTCCTAGATATTGATCAAAGGGAAAAACGAGTGGCCGATTCCAAGTCCTTTTTGGACATGTTTAACCAAAATCCAAGCGAATTTTTTCGTCTATATATCACCATGGATGAGACTTGGATCCATCACTACATTCCGGAGTCCAATCGGTCATCAGCTGAGTGGCGAGGCCGGTGAAAGCCGTTCGAAGCGTGTGAAGGCAAGTCGATGGGCTGGTAAGGTTTTTGCCAGTGTATCTTGG
Organism: Drosophila recens; assembly: GCA_037043495.1. Classification (NCBI taxonomy): domain Eukaryota; kingdom Metazoa; phylum Arthropoda; class Insecta; order Diptera; family Drosophilidae; genus Drosophila; species Drosophila recens. The sequence continues at coordinate 37,634 of JBAMBJ010003151.1, read as the reverse complement.
GATGGACATGGAATAATACACATCGACTATCTTAAAAAGAGTGAAAAATGCAACAAAGAATATAACTCTGCATTGCTTGATCGTGTGAATGACGAAATTAAGAAGAAACGCCCGCATTTGGCAAAGAAAAAAACCCTTTTCGTCAACACAATGCACCATCTCACAAAGCCGCTTTTACGATGGAAAAAATCAAAGAATTAAGTTGGGAATTGCTTCCTCATCCTCCATATTCCCCAGATCTGGCCCTTAGTGACTACTATCTGTTTTCAAACTTGAAAATATGGCTCCAGGGATAAAAATTTTACTCCAATGAAGAAGTTGAATGGGAAACTGAAGCCTATTTTGAGGGACTTTCTTCAGACCACTACAAAAAAGGCATCGAAATGTTGAAAGACCCTTGGACAAGGTGCATTAAGCTAGACGGAGACTATATTGAATAAATAAATTGATTAAAAAAAAAAAATGTTTTTTTCACTGTCAGTCCGGGGACTTTTGAACGATCTAGTATGTGGCACCCCAGATTATTTGAGTTTTATTTTTTCGCTTAAATTTAATCACAATCATTATTTTAGTCATTGATTGATGTTAAAAAGTTCACTAATCATTACTGCTTAAACTTTGTAGTGGAAATATGGAAATAGGATAGGCGCAGTTATTTAGAGGTCGAGAACTCTACATATTATGAGATTTACATATCTATGTATGAGAACTTCTCAAATAACTTATTATTCCCTCTTTTTTCTACTTGAAACAGATCTTAGCAACGATAGTTATAGCACCGTCAATTTGGGGTTGGACGAAGGCGCCTCGCCGCACAGCATTCGCGGTTCCTACTTGCACGGCAGCTCGAGTCCCTCGCAGTATCCGCCGAGCAGCCGCTCTCCGCCTGCGGTGGGTCAAAGCCACACGTTCGGTTCATATCCAGACAATATTGTTTACACTAATATTGGTAATTATCAGTCAAAAATGAGTCGAGTAATATTTCTAATATCTTTTAAATATTTCCAGATCATGCTGTGGGTTCTAGCCTGCATCCAAGCAAAACACATCATCGCCTGCACAGTAGCAACAATGTTTCCGATTTAAGCAACGATTCTAGTCCCGATCAGGGCTATCCTGACTTTCCTCCCAGTCCCGACTCCTGGCTCGGTGATTCGGGCAGTACCAATAATACCAGCATTAATAATAACAACAACAATGCAAGCAGTAATAATAATAATAACAATAACCACAGTGCAGGCAGTGGGCCAACGTCCAATTCAAATGCCACCGCAACTCCGCAACCAAATCCATCAACACCCGGCGTCCATTACTGATACTCAAAATTACTATTGCATTATTTTGAAATGCAGTCGCGGAATTTGTTGCTCGCAGCTGCGCGACAACAGAAGCAAACATCGCAGCAACAGCAGCAATAGCAACGACAACATCAACCACAACAGCGACGTGACGCCATTTTGAAAGCTTTTGTACACTTAACAGCGCTAAGCGAGAGAAAAGCTTAACAGTTAACAGTGCTGCCATATGCATGCAAGCTTTTTCATTATTTTGACTGCATTAAAGCATATTATGCACTAACTTTATTATTACTTTTTACTAATGTAACACAATTTGCTCAACAATTCCATTTAGTTAAAACCCAAAAAAGATGAATAATGAAATGATTAGCTTGAGTACATAGGTACATAGTACATACAATGATGATGTATGATGAATGCTAAATGTTATTATGATTACATCACTCCTTGACCGCATTTTGTTTAAATAATTTTTAAGTTTGCTAATTAAGTGTATGTAAATATTGTATATTTGTGTATAGTGAAAAACGATAACTACATTTTAAATTAAATTAAGTCTGTATAGGGTCATACAAAGAATGTGTGTGTGGGGGAAGGGGAAGGGGAAAAAGTGCACAACATTTATTAGGTCGAACCCCAAAATAAAGGAAAAGAAAAGTAAACAAACAAGTTATTTATTGCTTTATATAGGAATACATGAATTGCATAGGAGAAATATCAATTACGAAAAAGTGATGTCGTATATACATATAGTACATACATATATATCTAATGTAATACCAAAAAGAAAAAACCAAAATAAAAGATAATTTCAAGCAAATAGAAATTTCAGTAAAATGCAAACTACGTAAAACAAATGATAACGAATTTTTAAATTTATTGTGTATTACAATAAGTTTAATTATTTCAAATAAATGCGATAAAAATAAATTACTACTTGACATGTAAGAATAAATGATACAACAAATTGTTAAAAAAAAAAAAACTAATAACAATTTAAATGTGTTTTTGTCTACTCCTTTCTTTACTACCATTGATAATAATCAAATCGTTCGATTCTCATACATACTTACATATGTACATACATATGTATACATTTCAATATCTTCAGCAGTGATGCCAAATATTTTCCGAAAAAAAAAGATAAAACGCCAAAGAAAACAGGGGAAAAAGGCTGAAAAACTAAAAAAAAAGGACAGAAATGCAGGCCAAACTTTTTCCATTTTTTAGCATTTAACGTGTCTATTTCTAGACGGTTCCTCAATTTAGTTTTTACCAAACTAACTTGGCTAAAAACTTCTCTACTTCCACATTCGACCATGGCAACGATAGGAGAGTCAGAGCAAAATTTACCACTTCTGAAAAAGGATTATTGCCTGCAGAGTCTCGATATTTGTTTGCATCGGACCAAAAATTTGACGAATTTTCAACATTCTCCCATTTTAAGAGGTGAATTTTGGTGTACTGAGAAAGTGTTTTCGCCTTTATATTGTTTTCATTCTCAAAAAGTTCCAAAATTGGCAGCATGGAATCCTTTTTGAATGCAATTTAATTGAATCTAAGAAAACGCCAGATTTTCGGATAGAAGATGTTTGAGATTTTTGCCGGCTGAAGCAGTTAAAAGCTAGACAAATCTATCAGAAAAAAGTACAAATTGGCATCACTGATCTTCAGATAGAATATACTCATTGAATCAAATCAAAGCTCTCTGCGCTCTTCTTATTGCAACGCTCTCTTTATAATTGTTTCTCTATCGTACGCTCCTTCTCACTATTTCATTCATACTGAGCGCATGAGTTTCTGTGTGGATGATGATGGTACATCTGTTCTGCTCTGACATGTCGTATGTTTTTCTCAGTCTCTTGTCCTACGTTCGCGCAACAACGTCTATAGTATCGAGGAAGCTTTTTGCGCATAGCGCCTTAACTTTAACATTTAGTTCACTTAAAAAATTGCATGCATACTTATAAATATAATGCATAAATAATGTTGTGTCATTTGAATTTTGCAGTAATTAAAAGTCCCGATAATTCAACGGTGCGTTTTTAGTTCGTACATTTCTATAAAAAGCGCCTAAGCACTCTTTCAAAATTTTGTTTTTGTTGTGTGCGCGTGTGTCTGTCTGTGTGACAGAAAATGTGCTGCCAAATCGAAAAACAAATGTCGTAAAATGTTCTATTTTTATTTTGCAGTAAACTTCAACAAGCGCAGCAGCCACAGCACACATTCGTTGTTGTTGTTGTTGTGTGTGTGAGTGAGGATGCAAATGTGTAATATGTTTTTGTTTTTGTTGCGACGCCAAATTGCATTTGCGGCCGATACGCCGCTCGATCCTTAGGATTCACTCACACCACAACGGACGCGGCCACACATTTGGGTCCATCAACTGAAAAAAACTTAACTCGCAGCCTAACACTTTTTTAAAGTCCTAACAAGCCGACCAGTTTTTTTTAAGAAGCGCATCCGCTCCGTGCGTTACCAAAAATAATGCAAATTCAATGTATGCCAATATTAAAAGTAATTTTCGTGCTGTCAACAATTGTCGCAGTCACAGGTAACGGCGCCGTCGAACAATAACACGGCAACAGAGTTGCCAGATCTGTGCACATTCAGCTGTTAACTGATATCTCTCTCTCTCTCTCTTTCTATTCATTTTCTTGGCTTCCACTGTTGTTGTTGGCCAGATTGTTGTTCTAGCCGGATTTTACTGATGCGCCAGCACTCGATTCACACGGAAGTGGTCCAGCAGCTGATATTACATCAGCAGCTCCTTGAAAATGGGCAACCACCCACCGAGCCAGATATGCTGTTAACCGACACTGGACAAATAATTCAAATGCTACCGGATCTGGATTTGAATGGCGAATTGACATCAATTGCGACAACGGAGCGCGATAGCGCGACAGAACATTGGTCCGCTGACAAAGAAACGACGACGACGATGAAAACGACATCATCATCCACATCAACAACTATAGCAGCAATAACATCCACAATCACAACGGCAACGGGAGAACCGCCGCCTGATGACAGCACGCCACAATTGGCCACTGACGCCGCCATTTTAGATCTAATTGATGCTGTGCCAACGACGACATCGACAATGATGACCACGACCACAACCACAACCGACACCAGCACCAGCAGCAGGAAACCCAACAAGTCCGAGGAGTTTAGGCAGCCCTGCGAAAAGGAATATCACTTGAATTTCTGTCTTAACGGTGGCCATTGTTATCGGTGGGCAGAAATCAATAGCTTCAATTATTGCATCTGTGAAAATGGCTTCGTCGGCGAACGGTGCGATTCAAAGACTGAGGATGGTGAGTCAAATTGTTCCGTTACGCATTTCAATATGGTGATTAACTTAAATAACTTCACCATTTGTGCGCTCTCTACCATGGTGAAATTATAATAGTTGGTGTTTTATTAACAAGGCGGTGAATTCACTCTCCTCGGCCAAGTGATGCCAATTTGGCCTTTTTCGGATAGATTTGTCAGGTTTTTAACTGCTTCAGCCGGGAAAATCTTAAACATCTATCCGAAAATCTAGTTTTTTTTGCGACTCAATTATGTTGAATTCAAAAAGAATTCTATACTGAAAATGGAAACGATATAAAGGAGAAAACACTTTCCCGGTACACTAAAATTCACCTCTTAAAGGCCTGTCTCCAGCACCGCGAAATTTTTATGTTAGGAATTTGCTAATTATTTCGTGGGTATGGAACATAAATACAACAGTGTGCCCATATACGTAAAACGTGTGACGATTTACTTAAAACATGCATGGTCACTCTGTCGAATCAGCTGTGTTTTGTAACAGCACCAATTTTGAAATTTCAACTAATTTAAAAAAAATTAATAAAATTAACTCTGACGATGAAGTGATTGTGTTGGTGGCGGCATATATTGTTGCAAAAACAGTTTCATCTCACTTGTTGGTTTTGCGCACAATTTTTTCTTCTTCAATCGACACTAGCGAAATAATTGTCGGCAATATATTCCTGAGCTGTGCATCAGCTGTTCTCTTGTTCCACAAACGCTGTCGATAGGCCATTAATCGATATTTATTTGTGGATTTCGTTCAAGTTGCTGGATACTCAAGCAACGAAATCGAAAACGAAAAGTTTCTGCCTCAGTTTTTTTATATGAAGTTTGGCAGAAATTTTTATTTTCCGCGGTGGTGGATACCCGGCTTTAAAAGGAAAATTTTTGTAAAATACGTAAAAATTTTGGTCCGAAGCAAACAAATATCGAGACTCTGCAAGCAATAGGACCGTCCAGAAATAGACACGTTAAATGCTAATAATGCTAAAAATTTTCAATTAAATGCATATACAGCGGTGGCCAATAGTATTTTGACTACCTTTAAAGTTAGTTCTAGCCAAATTGTGAGCTTACTCATGGAAAGTTTGGTATCAATGGAAAGGTCTTTGATTCCTTTCGAATGATGTAGTACTTTTTAACCCATTAAGTACCCATTGAAATTTTCGCAATATTTGTAAACGTCAACTTTTTCAACTTTTTTCTCGATTTTTAAAAAAATGTTTTGATGCAGAAAGTTCCTTTAAACAATTTAATATAACTGCGAAAAAGGCACTTTTTCCTCATTTTCATGCAAAAAGTGCCTTTTTCGCCATTTTCAAAAAATTATAAAAAATACTAGCGAAGAGATATTTGAAAAATTTTTTTTGCAGTTACTAATTAAATTGTTTAAAGAAACTTTCTGCATCAAAACATTTTTTTTAAAAAATCGAGAAAAAAGTTGAAAAAGTTGACGTTTACAAATATTCGAAAATTTCAATGGGTACTTAATGGGTTAAGGAAAGTACTACATCATTTGAAAGGAATTCAAGAGACCTTTCCATTGATACCAAACTTTTTATGAAGTAAGCTCACAATTTGGCTAGAACTAACTTTAAAGGTAGTCAAAATACTTTTGGCCACCGTTGTATGCATAATTTATCTTCAGCAGATAGAATTTGCGTCAACACGAAACTTGTTGCCATACGAATAAATTGCCTGGCAAATGCCTCAAGATTAGACGAAGTTCAAAGACAAACAAAATGAAGATGCCTTAAAACTTTAAAATTAAAAATAAAAATAAGAAAACAAGTTTGGCCAGCTTTTCAGTTTTTTTTTAGTTATTCTTATTTTTTCCCTGGTTTCTTTTGTCGTTGTCTTTTTTTTCAAAAAACATTTGGCATCACTGCCTCGGACTCTTTTTCGGAGTAAAGAGAACCAAATATGTATCTAATTTCTCACTGTGGTGAAATAGATAAGGAGTCAAAGTTGAGTGAATACACACATCGCCTTGTTAACTTCTCCACCATAGAGTACACTACATTGGAATACGTAACCCTGTTTAAAATTCTATCACGAGTATATATACAGCTGCGGTCAAAAAAATAGTAGTGCCTGCAATGAACTTACAAAAGCTCAAAATTTAAAGACTTTTAATTTATCCAAATTTTTTCTTTAATTTTTTTAAGATACGTTATTATATTGTAAATCCATCTGAGAAATCAAAGATAGTGAACAGTTATTATTTTTCGACTTAGGAATTTTTTTCTTGTAATAGTCTGAAAAATGGGCGGTCAAAATAATAGTAGTGAATGCATTAAAAGTGGAAAAAAAGGATATTAAGCAGGAAAGGCACTTGATTTGATATTTATAATTGTTATTTGATAATTTTCTATAAATTGTATAAAAAATATTTTGCTTAGAGTTGTTACAATGGGGCGTGGCAAGCATTGCACTCCAGAAAAGCGTGCTCCTATAAAAAATTTATTTCAAAAAGGATAACGTTTAAGGAAGTGGAAAAATTTGATTAGATGATTGCCAACCATAATCAGAAACGCCATTAAGTAGTCGCCAAAATAGGATAAATGTGGAAGACCTCGATCCATGTCCAAAAGACAAGTGACAAAAGTAGTGAGGTTTTTGAAACGCGACCCTTTTGCTCCTGCAGCCCTTAAAAAAAAGGACTTTGGTATGGACCAAAGTGTGTAAAACATTCTTAGATGTTTGCGAAATAATAATCTGGCAAAAAAAAGCCCGTGAAAAATTCCGTTATTGAAAAAAATGCCTGCCCAAAAGCGATTTCGATTTGCTAAGGATCATCTGAATTGACCCTAGAGAAATAAAGAAACCTCTAGTGGTCGGATGTGTCCAAAATTATTTTTATTACTGGTCGAGGATCTCGACAACATGTAAGGTATCCGTTAAAGTCCGAATATCAGCCCAGATTCACCTGCAGGACTATCAAACATTGTAGTATGAGAATAATAACCTGTGCGCATTTTCACATTATTGGGTCCAACCCATATAATGGATCATAACCATAATGGAAAGGCACGAACAAGTGAAAATTCTGCAGGACACTATGCTACCGTATTTTTTCAGATGATATGCCGATAATTTGGAGGTTCCAACAGGACATAGACCCAAAGCATATCAGCAAATCTTCGAAAGAATGGTTCGCATAGAAAAAAGTTAACGTAATGGAGTGGTCACCACGGTCCCCCGATCTGAATCCCATTGAAAATTTGTAGTCCGATATGAAGAAGGATATTGCCAAGCATCAACCAACAAATAATATTCATCTTTGGAAGATCGCTAGGAGCGCCTGGAGCTCAATACAAACAGAACGATGTAAAAGCCATGATCCGTCGTTGTAAGGCGGTAATTCAAGATAAAGGCTTCACAACAAATTACTAAATTTGTTAATTATTAAGTGCATTTCACATATCTAACCTTTTAAATAAAAAAAAGGGGGTTTTGGATCGTTTTCATCATTAAAATTTTTGAATATGTTCATCACTACTATTATTTTGACCGCCCATTTTTCAGGCTATTGCAAGAAAAAAATTCCTAAGTCGAAAAATAATAACTGTTTACTATCTTTGATTTCTCAGATAGATTAACAATATATTAACGTATTTTAAAAAAATTATATAAAAAATTTGGATAAATGAAAAGTCATTAAATTTTAAGTTTTCGTAAATTCATTGCACGCACTACTATTTTTTTGACCGCAACTGTATATAAAATAATGGTGAATTTATTTTCTTTTGTTTTGCAGGAGTTTTTGTGCCTTTGCATCCCACCACGATCGAGCCACAACTGAAGACGGCGCACGTTGTCTTCTCCTTCCCCATGCTCATTCTGCTATCCACCATCTATGTTGTGTTTGGCGCCGTATTCATGTTCCGCAATGTGTTGGCTCAGCGACGAAAACAACAACTGCACTTACACAAGCAGCGCTTTTTTGTGAGCTGCTGAAGAAATCCAAGATACAAGGGGCTGCCCACTTGTTTTCAGCTCAATTTTTTCACTTTGGTCAAGAGAACCAGCTCAACACTAACGTTTTGTTTTTGGAAACGATTTTTTGTTTCATATTTTCTATAAATGCTAAGTATGCATTTTGTTTTTCTTTTCTAAGATTCTTTCTCATCATTATTTTTTTCTTTACGTTGCGCAACGCTTTAATTTATTTAATTAATTATAATTTCTGTAAATTCATTGTATTTAGTTTGCAAAATAAGAGCGCTCTTTGCTTTAGAAGCTTCGATTTAAGCTTAGTAGATTTGTTTTGTAGTAACATTTTGTTACGCTATTTAGTATGTATTTAATAATTAAACTTAGCGTTTATCTGTTATTATTATTAATAATTTTTTGTAACACTTTGTTACGCAAGAAATCGAACAAAGGTTGTAATTTAATAATTCTTGTATTTACGAACAAATTCATTTTGTAATGCATTAAAAATCGGGACTCAAAAAGTTTATAAAACTTGAAAAAAGTTGCTTGTGTGCGTTTTGTTTTTTCTTTTCTTCTTTCAAATAGGACAGTTTTTATTTCCATTTTCGAACCATAATTATTATTATTCATCAATCCACAATCGAAGCTCAAGTTCAGTTCAGTCGAGCCATGGCTGGTTTGTTTTTATATTTTATAATATATATATTTATCCAATATTTCGTCAAAAAATTCTTTACAAATTTCTTAGAACTTACAGTTAAATTGTATAGTAGAAATTATTCAAAAAATTCGTTCATCGTTTCATTGATGAATTCTTTTCTTTTTATCATGATCATCAATATGACAATGGTATGTATGCGTGAGTGTGTGTGTGTTGTGTAGTGTATGTGTATGTGTGGAGTGTATATAAATGCGTGTGTTCATGAATTATACGAATTGTGTAAATGAAAATATGATCGAGATTGGAAAATTGCCAGCATCAAATTCGGTTGGACCATCATTCATCACTTGCGGGAAAAACAGTTTCCTCGACTATATCGGTAGGTGTGATGGAGGTGGTTGCAGTGTTGTTGGTGGTTCTCATGTTGTTGTTGTTGGTGTTGATCAATGTTGTTGTGTATGTGTGCGTGTGTGTTTGTTTTGTTTTTGTATTTTCTGTCATTTGCTTTTTCTTGAATATAGTAATGTTCATGTAATCTTGGATTAGGGATATGAAATTCGTACAAAAATGATTAAAATATGTAAATGTTAAAAATGTATTTTTGCTTTTTTTTGCTCTCGTGTTGATCTTTTAATTGTTGGTTTTACGTTGCGTTTTCTCTTAGTTCTTTTATCGTTTTTTTTCTTCTTATTTTTGTTTATTTTTTTTTTTGTTTTTGTTGTTTTTTTTTTGTTTTGTTTCTTTTGTTTTTAATAATATGTAATATATATAATAATTATTAGTATTATTCGCATGTCACGGGTAGGTCCTGTGTTGAAACATCTGCCGCAGCGTTCTTCTCCTTTAGATCCTTGGCGGATTCCTAAAAGAAAAGTAGGCAAAGAGACGGAGTTAGTTTAAAAATCATGATGGAGCATAACAAATAATGTAATAGGTGAGAGCAAGGTGAATTTACTAAGAGCAGCTGTGGTGACAACGTCACCTACTTAGTAAATTCACCTTGGGTGAGAGCATGAACACAAAGCGAAAACGGATAAGCAACTGAAAGCACAACAACAACAATTAAAGATCAAATGGAAAAAGTTCAGCGTTGCCAACGTAACAAACAGAAAAACAAAAGCAACATAATTTTAATGATACCAAAAATATATTAAAAATGGGAATTTGATGAATGTATCTTCACTCTCTTTTGTTTTTTATTAATTAAATAGTCTGCGTTTAAATGCGGCCAGAGTTGTTAAATCAGTTAATTGGAATGGGTATTGTTGTGCTTATGTTTGTGTATGTGATGTAGTGTGTTTTGTATGTGTGTAAGTGTGCGTGTGTGTGTTGCGTGTGGTGAAAAGGATTAGGACGAATATTATAAGTAGTAATAGTTAGACGCCAGTTTGCGTTTTGTTAATACGTTAAGACGAGCACACAAATACAATAACATTTTACAGTTGCACCCAGAGTTTTTTGTTTTTTTTTAGTAACATTTCATTCACAACAATGTCAGATCACATGCACAAGTTTTAACAGAACCCAACCATTAGCATTACTAAAAACATTAGCATACACTGTAAACTCTAACAGACTATTAACAGAACGAACACGTAAGGACGAATCAATTAACATTTACTAAAACAGACTACTGTTTAAACTGCTTTGGTTTTAGCAAGCCTATAACAACAACAACAACTGATGCGTTTAGAAAGCACATAAAGAACATAGAGCAGAAGAAGAGAAACAGAAAGAGGGAAAGACAGAGAGATAGAGCGAGAAAATGAGAGCCCAAATGCAGGAGATAGTTTAGTTTTGGCACACAATTCGATTTGCTGAGCGAACGAGCGAGACAGACGATTGTTAAAATTCGTTACGAATGGTGTCTATATTGTGGTAAGGTAGTGTGTGGTGAAGTCGAGTTCGAGACTCAGTTCGGAGTTTTGTTATTCACCTCGTAATGAGCAGCAGCTTCAATTAAATGCAATGCATTCTCTTTTGTTAGAAATATGTCATCGGTATCGGTAGTTTTCTTCTCATTATCGTTATCGTTCTCGACATGCTCCTTTTCCGTTTCCGTCTCCTGCACAACGGTGACTTTGTCATCATTGTTGTCTTGCAAACTGAGCTCATCCACGGCCGCAACGAGTTTCTGGAGGATCACATCTGGCTGTGGAACAGATTCGTCATCCTTGCTGATCACTTCGGGTTCTTCAACTTGCACTTCTTCCTTGATTTCATTGTGATCGTTATCGACATTGTTATCGTTCTCATTGTTATCATCTTCATCTTCATCAACATCGGTTACAATTCTTGTACGTTCTTGGGGCACATCCTCCTCCTCAGGGACATTCTCAGTTTGTTCGTCCTCCACTTGCTTTTCTTGTTCCGTCACAATATCTGCGGCTTGTTCAGTGATCTCCTCCACAATAATCTGAGCATGTTGCTCAATCTCATTGAGCAGGGAATTGTCTTTCTCTGCTGCTGGTTCCGTTGATATCTGTGCCTCCTCCTCCTTCTCCTCCTGCTGCTGCTGTTCCTCCTCCTTGACGAGCTCATCAGCATTGTTATCCTGCTGTACTTGATCATCATCTTTATCATCATCGTCCACGTCGGTGGTCAATGCAAATGCCGAGACACGCGAGGGTGGTGGGGACTTGGGCAGTGGTGGCGGTTGGCTCGATTCAACCACAACAACAGCTGCTTCAGCCTCTAGAGGCGAATCGGAAATTTCGGACACAGGGGCAACTGAAACGGCAATCGTTTCTGGTTCGACTTGAGCTTCAGGAGTTTCGATTTCTGTCTGAGAAGTGACAAGAACAAAGCCCTCGGACTCGGGATCAGGCTCAGGATCGGAGGTCTCACTAACAGCCGCTATAATGGCGGCAACCACTTGCTCTTCCTCTGCGGCGGCATCGGCTTGCACTTCATCATCCTGCGCTTGGGAAGTGGGAAGTAATTGGGCGGAATTGTCGGTGGTTGTTGTGGTCGTGGTGGAGTTCGTGTTGGTGTTGTTGTTGGTATTGGTGGTGGTGGTTGTGATGTTAGGTAGTTGTGTGTTATTTTGGGTCTGAACTAACTCTGCGGCTGCAACGGTCTCGGTCTCAGTGCTTGTTGTGTTTGTATCTGTATTTGTATTTGTATCTGTTGTTGTTGTGATTGTGGTGTTCTCTGTTGTTGTTGCTGTTTCTGTTGCTGTTGTTGTTGTTGTTGTGGTACTCGTATTTACAGTGTTGTTGTTGTTTGCTGTGTCTATTTGTTTTACCTCGATTTGCGACTTGATCTTAATTTGCTCGGCCTCGGCAACTGGTGTTGGCGGTGGCGTGGCCATCTCGTTCTTCTCGCCAACTCCGTTCGTGCCATTCAGATGGGGCTCGTCAGCAACGGATGGCTCAGTTGGGGATTCGGCCAAGCCATTCTTATCGCCATTGGTCAACACGACATCAGAGGCATGTCCATTGGTAACAACTTCAGTGGTGGTCTCAACAACGGCCTCGGGCACAACAACGCTCGACTCAACAACCGCGGGAGCGGCTGCAGCGGCGGCTGCCTCAACATTTGTGGCCGATTCGGTGGTGCTTGTCTCGGATTTGATGATGGCTTCCTCGCTGGCTGCTGCTGCTGGGGCAGATGTCTTGTCGTCACCATTGCTTGCTGCTGGTTGCTCCTGTTGCTGTTGTGGCTTCTCTTCTGCGCTGGCTGCACCATTCTCAGTGGGTTTCGCTTCTACCTTGGCCGTCGCATCTGCGTCCGCGCTTTGCTGCATGTGGAACACTAAATTAGTTAAGGTCTAAAAGGAAAGCGGTAAAAGTCCATAATATGCGGAAAAAAAATCCGAAATTACAGGACAATTTATGATGAATTTAGGTGCAAAAATAATTTTCGGGTCTTTTCTAGTTCTTTTGAAATTATTTTAAAATTTTAATGCAAAATGAACTTTTTGCTCATTAGTAATTAGATTATTTTTGTTTAAAAGTCGAACTAATGATTAATTTACGATTATTTTTAGTTTTGCCCAATTATTTAATGATTACGACAACAAAAAATTAAAAATAATCTAAAACTATTACAATTATTCAAAGTAATCAGAAAAAAATCAAAAATATTCAAAAATAATCTTTCTGATTATTTATGACTATGACTATTTAGTAAAAATCAAATTATTTTAAATTTTTACAAAGCAGCGAAAATAATCAGAAATATTCAGAAAGATTATTTTTGATCATTCTGATTATTTTTGAATAGTTGTAATAATTTTAGATTTTTGGTAATCGTACTCAATATATAATCACAACTTTTTCAACAGTGAATTATATAGACACTACGATTATTTCCAAAAATAATCTAATTGACTAAAAAAGATCATTTTGCATTAAAATTTCAAAATTAATTTAAAAAAAACTAGAAGAGACCCGGAAATAATTTTTGCACCTAAATTCATCATAAATCGCCCTCTAATTTTGGCCTTTTTTTTTGGAGGTGTTCCGCATATTATAAACCTTAACCAAGGCAGCCTTGTCTTGAAAATTACCTCAGTTGTTGCTGCGTCTGCTGCTGCTGCTGCAGTTGCGCCTGCTGCTTCTCCATCGGCTGCTGGTCGCTGCTCCGCCTCGCCGTTCGTTGGGGCTGCCTCGGGAGTTGCTGCTGTTGCCGTTGCATCGGCTGCTCCGGCTGCTGCTGCTGTCGGCGATGCTGGCTCCTCTGTCTTGGCTGGCTTCTGTTTGTCCTTTTTGCCAAACGAGATGCTACGGAATGACCATTTCTTTTTCACCTTATCCTTCTTCGACTTGGACTTGATGCTCTCATCGGCCAGTGGTGAAATCTCCTCGCCACCCTCCTTGGGTGAACCCGAACCGGAAGCTGCTGCTGCTGTCTCATCCTTAACAGTCTCGGCAGCTGCATCGCCAGCGGCTCCATCGGCTTTCGGTGCATCGCTTTTCTCAGTTGTCAGATCTTTGTCATTTTCCGAGTTCTCCTCAGTTTCCTTTTTCTACAATTGAAATAAATTTAATCATTGGACTGATTGGGAGATTACATGTTGCACTTACCTCGCTGCTGCTTGTGGCAGCCGCCGCATCCTCGCTCTTCTCCTGTGACGTCGCTGCGTCGCCGTTCAATGCGGGCGCCGTCTGATCGACATCCTCAATTTTCTCGACCTTCCCAGCCACTTCGTTGCCCTCGCCAACCTTCTTCGGATCGGTGGTGATATCAATTGAACGCTTGCTCTGAGCTTTACCCATTTTTTATTTATTTATTTCGCTGGTCCTTTTTTTAATTGCTAATTGGTTCTGTTATCTGCTGCGTTCAAATGCGGGTGGATGGATTGTGTTTGCATGCAACAAGAATTTTGATATAATTAGCAAATTAATTATATATTTTTACACATTTATTATATAAAAGCATCTGTATATATGTACACATGTAGACATATAAAAACGTGTATACATGTATATAAATATATATATATTGTTTATTTATTTTATTTGTTCAACCAAGTATCGAGTATCGAGAAACGGCAAGGCACACTTTAAAAAAACGCAAATTTTCTATTTTATTTTTACACTTGACATTTCAATGAACGCCAACTTCTTCTAACCACAACAACAGGAACAACAACAACAACAACTGCAGTTCTAGCTAAATTTTTGCGTCATTTCAATGCGGTTGCTTTTGGCTTTTGGTGATAAGAGGCGTATTCCCTATTGCACCACACAATTTGCACTGGAGATAAGCCATAAAACGACTCACACAATATATTTTTAGAATCTAATTCAAAATTATTATCAAATTAATGAGAAAGTCTATCAATGAAAGTAACGATCTATAAAAGTTTCAATATTAGTCATTTTAGTTTGAATTTCATTGTGTAAATTCTAAAAGATTATTTTTATTAAAGTATACATTTCTTACGAATTAAAAAACAGTCATATTTAGAAAGTAATTCTAAATAATCATGTAAGTTTAAATTGCGATCTTTTAAAATTGCAAATGATATTTAAATTTATAGTTACTAGTGGTAACGATAAAAAGCAATGGACAATCTTGCAATCCATTTAATAAAAATCTTAGCTTTTTTAAATAAAAAAAAATCTTTAGAAATCGTTCATTTATAAACAATTTTTACTAATAATTTCGCAATTCTCTTAAATCTTTCTTGTTGTTTTGAATGTTATAGTTTTCCAATTTATATAAAAGTTAAAAAGTTAAAGTTTTATCTTTTAACTAGCTAGCTTAAGAAAAACTCTCTGGAAATCGTTCATTTATAACAATTTTCGAACTAATAGTTTGCAATACTCTTAAAGGTTTCTTATTTTTCAAGTCTTAGCTTTTTATTAGCTAGCTTAAGAAAAATTGTCTAGAAATCATTCATTTATAACAATTTTGAAACTAATAATTTCACAGTTGTCCTAAATCTTTTTTATTTTTCTGCATATTCTAGTTTTCCTATTTATATAAAAAATTTCAAATTTTTTTAACTGACTTAAAATGTAACTTTACTAAAAATTGTATGTAAATTTATCTAATTTACACATTTTTTCCATTATCAAAAAATTAACATCTGTTGGCCTTGCAATTCCCAACAACTGACGATATTTAATTAAGAAAAAATATTTGTAAAAACATACTAAAAAACAATCACTTTCACAGTTGCAATCACAGTCGCAGTAAAAAATTTCGCTCATCTCTGTCTACCCGGCTAAGTGAGCAGCTTATCAGTCTACAGTTCTACAGTTGACTGCAAAGTGAAATAACAAGCTTAAGCAAATGAATAATGCTAAAGTAGACAGCAATAATGAAACAACAAATCGACCAGCAAGTGAATGAATCATTTTATATCCAGGAAATTTGTATGAAACAGTACATCACAGAGATACACACACACTAAGAAAGAAAGAGAGAGAGAGAGGGCTGCAATACTCGTCCTACAGTTCTTGTTCTTACACATAGTATGTACTCTTGTTTTTGTTTTTATTAGTAGCGTGCTATGCGTCACTTTGAAAATCGAATTACTCGACTCGGTAAGTGAAACAGAAACCGTACCAAAGAATTTTAATGAAGTGAGAGAAAAGATGGGCGTGTAAGGCACGGAGGGAGGGAGGGGGGAAACGTGGGGCGCAAAAAATTAAAAGCGAAATGTTTCGTCATGTTTAGGGGTTGTAAAAAATAAGAAAAAAAAGTAAATAACACAAATCCAAGTACATAGTATGAATAAGCACGAGAGGAGCGGCTGCAAAAAGTCCACCTCTTTTGGTAGGCGACAGCAAGGCACCATTTTAATGTCATATATACACATGTATACGTATGTATGTATGTGTACTTAATGTGTAATTGAATTTATCACGCTCTCAGTGGAACAGCTGCAGTTCCAGCTGTTTATGCTGGTATTGGCCAATAAGAAGTCTAAGAAAATTCACACATAGCAAATACTTGTGTTATGTATCTTATCGTCAAAAATTAAAAATTATCCGTTAAAGTTAAAAGCCATACCATTCAGTTACTGTCCACAAGGACAGATTCCAAATATGGGCATTTCCAGAAAATGGTCCACCACGACGAAAAACGTAAAATTGATTAAAAACTCACATCTTGTGAAATTTTCTTCCAAAAATGTATTCAAGTTATTTGTTTTATCAATATACGCTAGAAAAAATTCAATAGGATGAACATATAGATTCTACATTGGAATAAATTCACTTTTTCCATATTTTTGCCTATTTTCTTAAAAATTGATTTTCAAAATGGACCGTTTGTATTTTAACGATTACACTAAGTCAGGGAGTAAGATTGTAACATAATCCATTTTAAAATATAGAAAAATATTGAAAGTTTAATTTAAAACAAGTTCTAAGAGCTATATATCGGAATATAGAATAAAATTTGATGAACAAACTCTTGGAAAACCTAGGTGGAAATCTTGTCACGTTCGCGATGTCACGTTACAAATTACTAAGAAAACTTGTAATTAAAAAATTATTTCTAAAATGGAAAGCTGCATTATTTTATTATGGCTTAAGAGTATTTTCTTCCAAATTACTCTCCACATTTCGCAGACTTTCGCACTTGTCAAGATGAAGTCAAAAAAGACTTAAATTTTTCGTCGCGTTCGCGATGCATTGTTTTCTATAAATAATTAAAAAACGACAGGTCTTCAAAGATTGTCTTTTATCATAAAAATAGAGTTGATAAAATGCATTAAACACGTGAGAAAACATTTTTGAAAATGTGAATTTTTGACCCTTTTTTTTTCGTTTAAAGTCGTGCGTATGTCGAGTTCGCGATCCTGGAAATACCCATATATTAAAAGTGAAAAATAAAGTTATGTATCTTATAGTCAAGGATCTCGAAGAAAGCCTTTGCGGTTTTTTTTAATTTTGATATCTTTTCATTTAGAAATTCAAATCATATGAAATTTATCCGCGATTTAAAAGATATAACTATTGTAAAGTATCTTATTACTTTAGTGGCCAATATTCATGTCTCAAAGTACTCACTGTAACCATATTTTTGTTTTATGACGCTTTTAAATAACAACGCAAAGCAAACGGTAAAGAAATTCTTCAAACAAACATCAAGACATCAAGTTTCATCAGTTTTCGTTCAATGAACCAAACAAAAAAAAACCAAACACTTGAAAAGTTGAAACCCGTGCGGCGCTCGTTGCTGTCTGTCGACGAGGCCAACAACAACAAAGTGAAAACCAGCTACGAGTACTTACAATGTTTCGGATCTCCAAGAACAGGAATAAATCTAAAGCATATTTAACGATAGTCATAAAAAAAAACAAACAGAAAACCAGAACGAACCTCAACTAACTTGACGAAGATTTAATACTCTGGCAGATATAAAGTGAACGGAGTAATAATTATAGTTATTTATAGCATGACTTTATTGGGTTACATACCACCTAACATTATTGTTATACTCTTTTGGTAAGGGTATATTTAAAAGCAAATCGGCAGCAATTAATTCGATCATATAATTTCATATTAGATTTTCAACTTATTCGACGTGACTGTATGCAAAAATGTTGATGAGTAATCGCCAGAGTATTTCAACACATACACACACAAGCAAACACAGGTGTAGCCGTAACTCAACCCTTACCAAAATAGACGGCAGAAAACCAACTGTGCGCGCGTATACCATGCTAAAACAGCATTATATTAAAGCGCAAGTAAAATTGCAGTATGACGCATCGCGCAAGGCAAAAACAGGACACGAGAACAAGGACAACGACAAGAACAACAACAACAACAACAAGAGGTTGTGCACAGAGGGTTGCCGGCCGGCATTTTACTACTACTACTACTACTACTACTAATACTACAAAATACTACTACATTTACGCAACGTACAGCAACAGTGACGACGACGGCGACGACGGTCATTGCCCGAAGTTGCCATGCCAACGAAGCAGCGACGCTGACGCTAACGCTGACATTGGCGTCGCCACCGACGTCACATCCGAACGGCACATGAGAGGGATGGGGGCGTGTGAAAATACTTTGAGCGCCGTCGCGGCCCACATAAGACAAAACGGGCGAATCAAAAATGTGACGGCGTTGCCAGACTGACATGCATATGACATGACATGCAGAAAATGGAAATAGAAATAGAAGAGAGATAATAAGATTAACACAGCACGAGCTTTGGCTTTGGCTTTGCAATTGCACTTTACATTTAATTGAGAGCGAGAGTTGGAGCTGACGAGCGTCTGAGTGACAGTCAAAAATGTGTTGTGGTTCCATTAAAAGTAGTCAATTTTGAGTGCGTCGGCATTGTTGAAGTTTTTTTTTCCTTTTTTGGCTTTTATTAGTTAAATTCAATTTAAACTTGACCTTTGATGTGTTGCACTCACAGACACACACACAAAAATACATACAATAGAAATGCCACTGGTCTCTCACGCTTGCTTCTTGCTTTTAAGCCGCGCCTTTCAAAAGAAATTGTATAAATGAAGGGACAAAGGAAAGCAAAGAGCACATTCACCAACACACACACATACACACACACACACAGACATACAGCCACCGAACCAGAGTGGTGTCGTCTATAAATAAAAGCGCATTTATCAACAATGAAGCGTGTTCGAAATGCAACAACAGCCACACAAAGGAACATACGTATGTGCATGTGTATGTGTGTGTGTGTGTGTGTGAATGTGTTCAAGAATGTTTGTATGTATGTGTGTATAAATGTGTTGAATTGTCTGCTCTCTATCAATTTTGACACTTTAAGCTGTTGTATCGCTGCTGCGGCTGCGCTTTCAATTTGAAGCCGGCTACTCCACCTCCTCCCTCCTCCTCCTACCCCTTCTCTTCTCTGACGGCAGCACTAGAAGATCAGTTCAGACAAGATACGTAAATTAAATTGATTGTGCAGGAATGCGTACAACACTCGCCGGGGGCCGGCCAACTGGACAAACATTAATTTCATGTCATATAGCACACAAGTAAATACACACATACAGCTGCGGTCAAAAAAATAGTAGTGCCTGCAATGAACTTACAAAAGCTCAAAATTTAAAGACTTTTAATTTATCTAAATTTTTTATTTAATTTTTTTAAGATACGCTATTATATTGTTAATCAATCTGAGGAATCAAAGATAGTGAAAATTTATTATTTTTCGACTTAGCAATTTTTATCTTGTAATATTCTGAAAAATGGGCGGTCAAAATAATAGTAGTGAATGCATTAAAAGTGGAAAAAAAGGATATTAAGCAGGAAAGGCACTTGATTTGATATTTATAATTGTAATTTGATAATTTTCTATAAATTGTATAAAAAATATTTTGCTAAGAGTTGTTACAATGGGGCGTGGCAAGCATTGCACTCCAGAAAAGAGTGCTCCTATAAAAAATTTATTTCAAAAAGGATAACGTTTAAGGAAGTGGAAAAATTTGATTAGATGATTGCCAACCATAATCAGAAACGCCATTAAGTAGTCGCCAAAATAGGATAAATGTGGAACACCTCGATCCATGTCCAAAAGACTAGTGACAAAAGTAGTGAGGTTTTTGAAACGCGACCCTTTTGCTCCTGCAGCACTTATAAAAAAGAACTTTGGTATGGACCAAAGTGTGTAAAACATTCTTAGATGTTTGCAAAATAATAATCTGGCAGAAAGAAGCCCGTGAAAAATCCCGTTTTTAAAAAAAATACCTGCCCAAAAGCGATTTCGATTTGCTAAGGATCATCTGCATTGACCCTAGAGAAATAAAGAAAACTCTAGTGGTCGGTTGTGTCCAAAATTATTTTTTTTGCTGGTCGAGGATCTCGACAACATGTAAGGTATCCGTTAAAGTCCGAATATTAGCCCAGATTCACCTGCAGGACCATCAAACATTGTGGTATGAGAATAATTACCTGGGCGCATTTTCGCATTATTGGGTCCATCCCATATAATGGATCATAACCATAATGGAAAGACACGAACAAGTGAAAATTCTGCAGGACACTATGCTACCGTATTTTTCAGATGATATGCCGATAATTTGGAGGTTCCAACAAGACATAGACCCAAAGCATATCAGCAAATCTTTGAAAGAATGGTTCGCATAGAAAAAAGTTAATGTAGTGGAGTGGTCACCACGGTCCCCCGATCTGAATCCCATTGAAAATTTGTGGTCCGATATGAAGAAGGATATTGCCAAGCATCAACCAACAAATAATATTCATCTTTGGAAGATCGCTAGGAGCGCCTGGAGCTCAATACAAACAGAACGATGTAAAAGCCATGATCCGTCGTTGTAAGGCGGTAATTCAAGATAAAGGCTTCACAACAAATTATTAAATTTGTTAATTATTAAGTGCATTTCACATATCTAACCTTTTAAATAAAAAAAAAGGGGGTTTTGGATCGTTTTCATCATTAAAATATTTGAATATGTTCATCACTACTATTATTTTGACCGCCCATTTTTCAGGCTATTGCAAGAAAAAAATTCCTAAGTCGAAAAATAATAACTGTTCACTATCTTTGATTTCTCAGATAGATTTACAATATATTAACGTATCTTAAAAAAATTATATAAAAAATTTGGATAAATGAAAAGTCATTAAATTTTGAGTTTTTGTAAATTCATTGCACGCACTACTATTTTTTTGACCGCAACTGTACATACACACATAAACATTCCAGTTGGTTGCATTGTCGTACAATTATTGTGTATAGGGCATTTATAGCACTGGCAAGCACATGATAAGTGCGCGCGCACTTAAAGTCGCAAGCAGACGTAATTGAACTTTTATAAACTAATCAAACAAACGCCCACAGTCTCAGTCTCAGGCTCACTCAAAGTCTCTCCTCCCCTCCTCTTTATGCCACTTCTGTTGCTCGCACTTGACAGCTGACACACACATACATAGAAAATGCATCTCAGCTCATTCCTTTCAATTTCTTCAATCAGCCGCCAGGCGGCGTCTAAGTGCAAATATGTAAGAGTATAATAAGAAATGAAAACGAAATGCAGTAGACACAACAATAAAATACAATCGCACACAAATACATACATCCACACGTATTGGCATATGTTTTGTCATACAAATGCAAGCATTGCACATTTGTCATATTGTTTGCTATTTGATACATGTGTTTGTAAGCTACTGATAAGCCACGCCTAAATAAAGCACAGCCCCAATCAGTAATCAAATTTATATAAATAAGTGCGCATTCTTACTTAATTAAAGTGCAACAACATTTTTGTGGCCTACGCAGCAAGGGAAACTGAAAGAAATGTGTGCGAAAAGCAGACAACAAGACGACGAAGAAGCACAACAAAAGCAACAACAAGAACGAATGCAATACAGTAGCGTCTCAAAAAATGTCATGTCTCAAGTAACCGGATATAATTGGTTGCCGCTGAGTTCTTCTTGTTGTTGTTCTTGTTGTTGTTGTAAAAGGAAAGGATATGTACGTAAAATGAGTGCATTCCATAATTAGTAACGAGTACATTACATGCAACAAACGTACCAACAACGTACAATGTTAAAAAATTAAGAAAAATATTTTTCAATTATCATTTCCGGTCAGTTTTTGTTGTTATTTTTTTTTATTGTTGGCATGTCTTCAAGTGTCTCTGAATGCTTCACAATTACTGATATAATACTTCTCAGCATAGCCCAAATATACATACATACATATTATTATTCATTCAAACGTACATATAGATTGCTATAACGGTAGTGGTCAATACTCGCTTTACTATCGGAATCCCTTCTCCCCCCTCTCGACACATAAGCAATGATAAAGAAAAAGCATAAAAAGAGAATACAGTAATAGAGAGGAAGTGTCTGTAGAAGGCAACAACACAACCAACCCAAAGCCCACTCAATTGATAAACGAATGAGGCACAAAGAAAACTCCCTATCAATTGCATTTTGTATGTGATTCAGACTCAGAGTTTTGTGCTTTACAATAGGATGACGATTTAATTCTCGAATTTTCTCTCGAAATCATATCTATAGTACACATTGCTTATATGGAAAAGAAAACTACGTGACTTGTACCATAATCTGCTTATATCAAAAGGTTTTTTAAGATATCCATATCTTATTTGATCTGTGTGATTTAGACGAACATTTTTCTATACACGTCAGTAGCAAGTAGATAAGTCCGCAAATAAAGGCAAAAAACATGTCTGAAAAACAATCTTCTTTTTCTTGGCAGATTATATAACAAATCACGTTTAATCAGAGTGAGGGGAGCAATAACAGTTATCTCTATCGGTTAACAAATCTGTGCGACAACACTGTTACCCATTGCAGGTTTCAGGATCGATAAATATCGATCGACAATAAAGCTCAAAGCAGCTATCAAAATCCGAATGTTCAGCCTGGCAACATTCTAGCAAACGAACCAGATCAGAGCCCCCACTCACTGTCAAGGTATGGCAACGTTTGAGGAGGGCAAGTGCAACAACAAAACTTGAATTCACTCATACACACACACAGTCACAACAATATTGTCGAAGGATGCGGATGCAAGTAGAAAGCGTAGCTGGTAAAAAGTGGGCTGCGGTTGCTTGCTGAACCGGTTGAGCCATTCTTGTTCTTGTTCTTTTCTTCTTTCTCCTCTTCTGGCTCCCTCTCTCGGTTTTAGTGTTTCGATTTTGCGGCTAATTAAAACACATGAGCGTGCTGCAGAAAAGCGTAGTATATGTGTGTGTGTAAATTGAGTCGGGTAATAAAAAGTAGTGGCAAATTATATACATTAGTGTGAGTGTACATAGTTTGTAGTAGAAACAAAGGCGAATGCCAATTAGTCACCAAAGTTGGTGATGGCCGGAGTTGGCTTGGTTTTCACTCAGAATTGAGTTGTCACAAGTGGCGGACTCTCAGTTTTCTGATTAGAAATTCAAAGCGCTGCACAAAGACGCACACACAGTCTCAGTCGGGATACCACTTGGGTATTGTAAACGGCATTTTAATACATCCATAAATAATTCATAAGGCAAGACGACGACAAATGGCAAAAATCGACGCCTGCTGCTTCTGCTTACATATTTCCGGTACTTACTCTCTTTGTCGTGTGTCGTCGTCGTCGTCGTCGCCGTCAGCTGCGCGGGTGGCCACAAATAATAGAAGAGCAAGAGGAAGAACTTCGCTTTTTTTTGCTTATTTATTTGCTAAGCAATTATTTGGCACAATGATAATAAGTTAGAGCTTTTAATTAAACAATTAATAATGTGCCAAGCACTTTCATCAACAAGTACACCACGCACAAGGCACACTCAGAAAGAGGAATTACTCGATTCGTTAAGCAGTGAAAAAGCCGTCGCAGAAAAATAACCGAAACACACAAACCGTTCAAGTCAAACAACAAACGACGACTGTTGCTGTTGGGCGACTCATGATCAGCGACGAAGCAGAAGCAGCAAAAAAAAAAGCAAAAAGAAACTTCTACCGCAGAGTGCAAGCAAAGCAGCGGCAGAGCCAGAAGCAGAAGCAGAACCACAAGGCAAAGACAAAGAGAGAAAGGCCGGAAGCGTCGGCAGCGGCGTCAACAGCTGAAATGCGGGCTCCAGGGACAAGCAACAAATATTGCATTGAGTGACCATCATCAGCTATCGATAAAAGCGATAGTGATATTGTTGTTGTTGTTGTTGTTGTTGTTGTTGTTACTCTTGTTCTTCTGCTGCTGTTGCTGCTGCTTCTGTTTGTATGTAATGCGTAAGGAGTCAATAACAAAACTAATGAGCCTTGGCGTCGGCATCGCGATATACATACGCACATTGTGTGTGTACTTATGCATGCATGTGTATGCATATGGACATTTTATTGCTTTATTTTGCCATTCATGCTTCACACAATGACCCCACATGGCAGCCAGCGGGCTGCAGCAACTTTAAATAAACAATGACATTACAATGGAAAATAAGAGACAGAGAGAGAGAGAGAGAGAGAGAGTGAGTGTGTAGAATTGTAAGTGTTTTCTTACTCAGCGAAATTCTTGTTGTGTCGTTTAATTGCTTAAATTTAGCCTGATTATTGTATTGCTTATCAATTAATTGAAACCAATTCCGTTGACTGTTGTTATCGAAATTAATGCATAGAAAATTCGACGACTGCACGACAAATTTAGCTTGCGAATGCCAAAGTGTTGACATGACTTGTCAGTGGCTCACACCCTCGAGCCTCTTCCCCCCACCCCCACACATACACTTGCAACATGTGTGTAAAAGATGTGTCTTGGAGCAACGCCGCCGTCACTCCATCATCTCTTAAAGCGACGCCATTGCCGTTTTACTCATGTGTATACGTGTGTGTGTGTGTGTGTGCAGTCTTGCGGTTTGCTTTTGAATGCTCTCGTATATTTTCATCAAGGCAGCACATTTTCATGCCACTTCCCCCCCCCACAAAATCAATCCTAACCACTTGAAATTCTAATACGCCAAGTAGTTGATGCATACATACAAATATACATACATATTTGAAGGTATGTTTGTAATTATTTGTTTATTTATAGTTCTCGGTGGCGCGCAATTTAAATTGTTATTAATGCTAATTCAACAAAAAAAAAGAAATAAAAATAAAGCAGCAGCAACAGAAGCGCGGCAGTCTCTTTTATATAAAAAATAAATACTATGCCACACAATCGAAAAATACAAATATTCGTAGTCCAAGCAAAAAATCAATTCGCAACAATAACAAACAAACAAAAGCCAAAAGATGAAATGAGATGAGAGCACGAAACGGGAGACAGGTCGCGTCGACCGGCCGGCTGAACGAACGCCGAGCAGATAAGCGGCCATGGCTCGAAAATGTGATGCTGCCTGATCGGCACAAATTGCGTTGTTTAAGAAAAGCGGGCACTTTTTTTTTATTGCTGTTGCTGTTGTTCTTGTTGTTGTTGATGTGAGAACTCTACACGTTAGGGAAAATAGAGTACAGTGGGGCAAATGCGACGAAACAATGCGACAATTTTAAAAATTTAAAATTACTTTCATTGATATTTTCATTCCTTAAAAATTAAGAATAAATATCAAGAGTAATTTTCTTATCTATGCGGCAACTATATACATAAAAAAAAATTTATTAAATAGAGGGTATTTTATAATAAATTTAGGTGAAAGAATTTTTGCTTCTACTTCTTCTACTTTTTTTTTAATTGAGTTTTGAAATTTTGATAAAAAATTGCACTTTTTTGATGTTTCTTTTGTGTTTACAATAAAATTTCAAAATTCAATAAAAAAAAAAAAGTAGAAGACACCCGCAAAAAATTCGTTCACCTAAATTCATTATAAAATACCCTCTATTTAATACAATTTCTTTTTTCAAGTGTTGCCGCATAGATAAGAAAATTACCATATCATGTAATGTTTGTCTACAGTAAAATCAATTTTCCAATATGCTTAAAAATTATTATTCCAATTTTTATTTTAAATATTTTTTTAAGAATTTGCTAAACGTCAAATACAAGAATATTTATTTAAATATCCCATTCTTAAATTACTTTTATTAGATGAATTAAAACGATTATAAACAATATTGCCTAACAACGGGAGTCACCTACGCTTAACCACAAATTGCACTTGGTGGACAGTACGTAACGGTATCGCAATTATTGCCTCAAAACTTATTTGCGTTTATGGCAACCGCAGTCGACAACAAATTCCCCCTCCATCAAACAGTAACAGACGATGGGCAACACAAGAAAACCCCGCAACCCTTCAAGCGTCGCTTACAAATTGTGAAATTTGAAACGACTTCAATACCAGCTCCGAGCTGAGTTTTATAATGCAATTCAGAATGGCAATCGCAATCGCAATCCCAATAAAAATCCAAATTCTCTAAACTGTAACACTGACACACACACACTTGCAAATAGGATCGTCAGATACACAGTGAATACTCTAAACGCGGAACTACAGTGAACCACTAATGTCTTCATACAGCATACATTTGTCAAATTTGCGTATAATAAAGATGTTTTGATGCGGGTTTCTTATATTAATCTTTTATTCACTTAAATCCCGTTCTAATGATGCCAAAATTTCTTTAACCCATTAAGTACCCATCGAAAATTTTGAATTTAAAAAAAAAAGGTCAATTTTTCAACTTTTTTCCTCGATTTTTTCCAAAAAATATTTTGATGCAGAAAAATTCAAAAAATTGTAAAAAATACTGGCAAAAATATTTTTGAAAAATTTTTTTTGCAGTCACTTCTTAAATTGTTAAAAGAATTTTTTTGCATCAAAAAATTTTTGGTAAAAAATCGAGGAAAAAAGTTTCGAAAATTGACTTTTACATAAATTCGAAATTTTCGAAGAAAAGTTTTATATCATTCAAACGGAATTTAAGTGACCTTTCCATTGATACCAATACGTTAACGATAGGGGAACAATTAAGCCCCCAAATCTCAAAATGTTTGCTGTGCCAATAAATATGTGCGCCAGTGTACAAAACTAAATTAAAATTATTCATAATTAATGATGAATGCCAATCGTAGCTGATTTACAAATTTATAGGATAATAAATTGTCTGACTAAGTGAGTTTTCACTGCACTTACACACGCACACACTTAAAATACACCCACAGACAGGCACGTAAGCAGCGACGCCAGTTAGGGCGGTGGCTGCCTGCCTTACAGGCTGACTACTGTCGTATAGTCTGACTGACTGCTAAATTGCGACGCAATATTTTAGCAATGAAAGTAGGCGGTTCGAGGCAACAACAACTATGGTTGAGCATCGAGAAAATGATCCTCAGAGAGAGAGAGAGAGAGAGAGAGAGAGAGAGAGAGAGAGAGAGAGAGAGAGAGAGAGAGAGAGAGAGTGAAATCGGTAGTGATTATCAAAGCGGGACACGAAAGTAAAAGTCGCATTTTTCTGTGACCAAGGATAATTTTTAGCAATCTCAAGTCCATGAACGTGTTGGCAAGTGTAATCAGACGAGACTGCTCAAACAAAGAACAAACTCAAGCAAGACAAGAAAACGACAACGACAATGAAAAATAAGTCAAGTCAGGCATCTTGAACTAGGCAGACGACAGCCACAGACAACGCACATATACATACATACATACGTCCACGCACAAGAAGGCAAGGAGCGAGCGAGCGAGCGAACGAACGAGTGACAGCACAAAGCGTAAAAAAGGATAAATGAAGCACGCAAGGGAAGAATGTGAAAAAGTGACGTAGAGCGTAAAACAGGCAACAGAGAGTGAATGAGATAGACAAACTGAAGAGATAGAGAGAAGGAAAGAGAGCGAAACGGATACAAAGCCACCGGCAGCGACGCCGACAGAGGCGACGTAGTGGCAACGCCGACGCAATTGCAGGCGGCACACCCAAAATTAAAATGAACAAAAAAAAATGCAGGAATAACACCGAAAACTTTAAGTAGCCGGTGGGGAAGAAATTCGCTATTAAGCTTAAGGTTGAAACAAAGAAAAGCCGGCAATAATTTTTAAATGTTTCCGCGATCTACGAAAATACCCTCATTTATATGGCATATTTTTCTTTCAACGCGCCCAGCCCAAATACACACACACACACACTAACAAGAGAATGGCGTCCTTTTTGAATTCTGTTTGGTCGAGCTGTAGCGACACTTGTACCAATAAAATTTTATGTATTATTGCTAAAGCGGTACAGTTATATTAGCACTTTATATATAAGAAGAATATTTAAGCATATTTGAGTACACATTTTTAAGCCATAATTCACAAAGCCTCGTCCTACACTAGCATTCACACACACACACACACATTGTACAAAGCGTTATACAGAATTTCAACAGCAGCACTTACACACACACAGAAGCACTCAGACAGCTTGGCTTGGTTTTTCAAATTTCGTGTTTGCCATTTTTTTTTTTGCGTTTTTCGAACTCGTTTTGAATTAAATTAATATTGTAAATTGCATTTACCTGGCTCGCTACCTCTATTACGCACTCGCACTTTATTCTTATATTCTGAATCTCGACTATAAACCGCTTTTCGTTCTTTCTTTAAACTTCTTTCTGTCTCTTTTGTAGAGCTCAAACAAACCGAATGCGATGAAACACAAAGTGTGTGTGTGAACGAGTTGGGCACATTTTTTTCATCTTCGTTCCCGTATCGCTTTTATCGGTGTTATCGATAGTTGTGCAGCCACTAACTAAAGAGCCCGATGGAGTCAGTTGGCTGCAGTTTAATTCAAACTTATTGAGCTGTGTTTTTTTTAATGCACAAATATATTGTAATTATGATTTTTGATTATCTAAATTTATTTATTTGCTATTATTTTTATTAAATTGTTAGTTTCCGTTTCAAAATGTGGCTAAAAATAATTAACACCCTTTGTGCTGCTTTCGTCACTAGCGTCACCGTGAAATTAATTTAGTAAATATATCGATAGGTCGTTGCGAGTTTCATCTGAACTGTACAATTTAAATTTAGTATTTTTTAATACGTTTCTTTGGCCAATTGGCGTTTACCGTGGACAGTCTCATTGCTGTCTTTGCTAGTGTTGGGTAAACATTGCTCATTTAGGTGAACATGTTCACTTGTTCTTTTTTTTTAGGTGAGTCAACTCACTTAGATTGCTCACTTGTTCAGTAGCTCAGTGGCCAACCAGTGATGCCAAACATTTTCTGAAAAAATATGACAAAACGACCAAAAAAGAAAGGGAAAAAAGGCTAAAAAACTAAAAAATAAGACAGAAAATAGGCCAAATTTTGTTTATTACTTTTTTTATTTAATTTAATAGTTTTAAGGCCCCTTTAATGATTTTTTCGTCTTCATTTTCTTTGTTGGCATTGTACGTCGCCATGGTGCCTATAAGCTTAACGTATTTGTCAGGCAAGTTGTACGAATGCAACACGATTTGTGTCGACGCAGCCCGAATCTGCAGAAGATAAAATATGCATATGCATATAATTGAAAAATTAAAAAATATAATATATATATTTATTACCCTAATTGTTAAAATAGCATTTAACGTCTCTATTTCAAGACGGTTCCTTAGCTTAGTTTTAATCAAACTAACTTGACTAAACAAACACCCTCAGCGTTTGACCAAGGCAACGATAAAAGAGTCAGAGCGAAAGAAACCAGCTCTGAAAAAGGGTTATTGCCGGCAGAGTCTCGATATTTTTTTACTTATAAGTTTCTTTGGGCATTTTCTCACAATTATGAGCAAGCAACCGCGCTTTGCTCAACTTTCGATTGCAAAAAATATCGAAATCAACATACAAAAAGGGATGCCACTTTATTTTTAGATGATCAATTTGAAGGAACATAAAAGAAATTTAAAAAATACTAACATGATCAATTGACACTAAAAAAGGCCAGATTTTTGGATAGATGCTGTTTGAGATTTTTCTCGGCTGAAGCAGTTAAAAATCAGACAAATCTATCAGAAAAAATGCCAATTTGGCATCACTGTGGCCAACTGCTCTAAGTCCCTCACTCAATATATAAAAAATTGCATGCGTTATACATTTCAATTTAAATCGGATTCATCACTTTATTATGTTTAATATACATGTACATAAAACTAAAGTAACAAAATTAAAAATAAAATAATGTTATTATATTTCCTACAAACAACCAAATTAAAAATAAAATAATGTTATTATATTTCCTACAAACAACCAAATTAAAAAGTAAAATAATGAAAGTATTTATTTCCCTTCACTTCTTTATACTTTTCTCCAAAGTGCCGTAACAGAGTTCAGAGCGCAAAGGAAATAAAGAATAAGAACATTTGGGCGCACGGTTGCCACAATTGGCGTTTTTGCGCCAAAACTGGCTCTTGTTTTTCTTGTTGGCGCAATGGCACTTTATTTTTCGATTTGGCCCTTTTATTCATCAGTTCAGAATCAGTTATTTTGTATAGTTTTAGGTTGAAAAATAAACATGTATTTTTATTTAAAACCATAATCACTGAATTAAGGTGAAAATGTGAATATGTGTTATTGCGTTAAGTGTTTGTGAACGAAATATTTTTTATTTAATTAAATGCAAAAATCAAATTAACTGCAAAAAAAAGTTTTGGCTCATTTTTAGTCAATTTGGCTCAGTTTTTGTCTGTTTTTGGCGCAATCTGATATTTTTAAGTGACAACCGTGTTTGGGCGATAGTGAGCAAAGCAGAGAGCAACAGAACAAGACTGAGCAACTGAGCAAAAAAGAGCAATTTGGAAGGAACAAGTTCACTTGCTCACTTCAGGGAGCAACTCTTTTTTGTTCACTCACTCATGAGCAACCCAACACTAGTCTATTGCCGAGTTTCAGCGGGAAAAAAAAGCAGCCTGAGCATTAAACGTAGATATTTGAACACAGCTGAAGCGAAATCGAAAATAAAAGTGGCTTAGTTTATAGTTCAAGATGCCACCAACGCCAAAAGCTGCTCCGGCTAAAGTAGCATCGCCAAAAGCTGCAAAGAGATACTGCGGCCTGGGCAACCATTACTTACAGCCGCCGATCAAGATGGTGAAGAGTGCAAAATTGCTGCGATTCGCCAAGATCCTGAACCCAGAGCTGCGAAGCACGACGCCCGTGTGTGGAAGTTGCTACGACTATCTGAAAGAAGTATACCATGTTAAAATGGGGAACGCCATCAATCATAAGAATAAAACAAAAGACCAAACAAATTCCATTTCGGATATCGGCAGTTCTCAACCGCTATCGCAAAGCGCCAGCGTCTTGTCCGCACACTCCACAACATCGATAAGTTCCAACAGCAACAACAATGCAACGAGTAGCTCAACGTCCGCGGGCAAGCGGAGGCGCGCGGAGGAAGACGACGATGACGAGCCAATGTTGAGCTTGAATGCCTTTAATGGAACTCGGCTGCCACACATCCAACCGATTCCAAAGCGACGCCCGACTGTTCATTTGAATAAGCAAGCAATGGATATTTATCTGGCAGGCACTACAGGCGGCTAATGTTATGTCAATGTTATCTATTTATTGTATTTGTAAGGACTGTGAAACTGTGGAATGTGTCCGGTGACAGGCTCAAGTAACTGTTGAATACCATCGATTGGAATGTTAATGTTAGTGTAAACATAGATTTAGTTGTGATGGAGACTGCATAATTAATACTCAAGACATTAATAAAAATTATATTTTGAGTTGAGCACTGAAAATTTAATTGCGTTTATTGAAGTACTACGTTCATAAGGCAGCTAAACCTGATATGCGGAATTTTGTAAACACGGTTGCCACTAAAAAATATCAGATTGAGTTAAAAACAGACAAAAAAATGAGCCAAATTGACTAAAAAAGAGCCAAAACTTTTTTTTTGCAGTTAATTTGATTTTTGCATTTAATTAAATAAAAAATATTTTGTTCACAAACACTTAAAGCAATAACACATATTCACATATTCATCTTAATTTAGTGATTATGTTATTAAATAAAAATACATATTTATTTTTCAACCTAAAACTATACAAAATAACTGATTCTGAACTGATGAAAAAAAGAGCCAAATCGAAAAATAAAGTGCCAGTGCGTCAACAGGAAAAAAAAGAGCCAGTTTTGGCGCAAAAACGCCAATTGTGGCATCCGTGTTTGTAAATAAAAATATAGCTCTCTCATTTGTCTTTGTAATCTGTGTTTTTTAAACTACTTCTGGCGATTAAAATACCAAATCTTTTCTGTTTTATAATTTTAAAATAAATCGTTCAGCCTCTTAACATACAATTTTTTATGAATTCTATTTTTGGTTTTAAGTTACCACAGTGGGTGGAGTTATTTATTTGGCCAGCAAATTATTTACGGATTTGTTTTAAAATGATTAAATATGACCTAAAAATGACTATCGTTCTTTTTCTGGGAGCCAGGGCTGCACACGGTTGCACTTTTTTTTACGTTTTTTTCTATTTTTAAATTCAATAATAATTCAATAAAAGTACACTTAAATAATTCAAAAAAATTATAAATTTTTTAAAATAATAAAGTTTATTTAAAAATTGGTTTGGGGCACGTTAGCCTTTGCATGATGAAGAAATTAAAAAATTAGTAAGAAATTCTAAAGAAAAAAATAAAAAATTGTAAATCGAAAAAATGTGACAAAACTACTGTGAAAGTTATAAAGTTCTAGCTTTAAAATTAATTAAAAAAAAAACGATCATATTTAACAACTTTTCTGAAAAGAGTTAAATATTGTCAAACATGCCACCGTCAGCGTTGCCAAAATTAGTCCGTTAAAAAATAGCCAGATTTGAATAGTCAAATTTTAAAGAAATAATAAAAATTATGGTACTACTTTTTTTAGCAAAGTTTTATTTTATTTCTGAATTAGAATGGAAAGAAGCTGGAAATAAAATAACAGAATGTTAAAGAAACAATACCATATTTTTATATTTATATTTACTTGCCAGTTGCAACCCACTAAATCTGTCGAGAAAATAGCTAAATTGGCAAGGCTGGCCACCGTTGCCAAGATTGCCACCTTCTTTTCCAATGCAATCAGCTGATTAGTGCATTTATTTATTAGAGATGTGCGTTGTCCCCGATATTTGCAGCACATAAAATCTTTTGGACACGGCTTTTAAATCTGTAAATCTCATCTGTAAAAGGGATTGAGTTGTGCATTTTTCTCATAATATTTGGAAATTCCAATATTTAGAGGGCCGTAATTAATTTTTTTGTTGTATGTAAAAACATTCGATAGTGGCCTAACAAACACCGATGGCTCCGATGGTTCGACGACATCGATGTTTCACTCGATGTTTCTCCAGCTCTAACACGAACAAAAACAAAATTCATAAAAAAAAAAGTTTCTTAAACACCTCATTTTAATTAAGAAATGGACAAATAAAAATGAAATGGAATCAACATTGGCACACACAGAGCAGACGCAAGCGTTACCTTAAAGAAGGGAGCATAAAGCCAAGTCTGTGACGACATCGATTTCCATACGCTCTTCGCTCCGTTTCCCATGATAGAGAGAGATAAAAAACTCGGTGTGTCTTCAGACAGGTAAAGAAGATGGAAGATGGAAGATAAATAAAATGGAGATACAGTTACAGTTTGTTTTTGTATTGCAGTACGTAATGGGCTGCATTACGAGCACCAATAAACTGCACGAACTGCGGCCGGATAATAATGTGTTTCGGGTGCGCGTCGCCCACCTGCAGCCCAGCGGACCCGAGGCGCCGATCGTACGCAGCGGTTACCTGGAACTGACGCCACGTGAGCTGATCTTTTTGACGCCCGGCTACGATCCGATTGTGTGGGCACTGCAGCATCTGCGTCGCTATGGCCTCAACGGCGATCTGTTCTCCTTTGAGGCGGGCAGACGTTGCATGTCCGGACCGGGCATCTATACGTTTCGCATCCACAATGCCGAGCAGCTGTATCCCATGTTCCAGCGCTACATAAATGCGGTTAACACGGATGCCTTTGCCCAGGTGGAACGGGAAAGGGAGCGGGAACGTGAGCGTGAGCGCCGCAATTCCGTCTTATTGGGTCGAGGTGATGTCCAGCCGCATAGTAACAATTATCTGGAGCCGGCGCCGCTGTTGGCACGCGTTGGTGCCGCATTGCAGGCGCCGTTACAGCAGCCAAGCGATATGGATATCATATCCGGCGACTCACCAGATGCGCTGCCCAATCTTCAGTTGATTACGGGCGAAACGGCAATCTCGGGTACTGGGAATCTGCAGTCACCGATCACGCCGGGCGCCTACATCAACACCACGACGAATGTCTACTTCGATCAGCCGCTGCACCGCCTGTTGCTGGAGCAGAACAGCCGCAGTTCGCCATCGGAGGCCACGCCCACGTCGACGAACAGCGGCTTTAGCACCATGCGACGACAGCAGCAGCAGCAGCAGGCGGTCGACTTGCCACCTCAGGAGTCTGCGCCGGCGTTAAATGAAACGCTGCGTTTGTATGCCAATGTGGAGACTCCGCGTCTTTCGTCCTTCGATGCGAATCCTGCTGAACGTTGCTATGAGAACATCAGTCGCCTGGATCTGCCGCTGTTGCCGCGCGACGTCTCGCAGCAATCGGTGGCATCCACAACGCAACAGCAGCCAGTTACTCCCACCAGTCTGCCAGGTGTCAACTACATTGTCCTGGACTTGGATCAGCCGCGCAGTCCGGTGCAGAGTTCGCCCAAAACGGTGAGCAATGGATTTGGCAGCGGACTCTCCCTGACCACAACGGCGCCTGTGACGCCAGAAGGCGGCGTTGCAGCAACGGATGCAACATCGAATGGTACAGCAGCTGCGGGAGGAGCAGCATCCACAACGACAACAACAACAACAGAGACTGTGGCCACTCAGGGCTACTCCACGATTGACTTTATACGCACCTACGCACTGAACAAATCCTCAACGGCACCGAACCACGACGGCGACATGCCCATAATCTGCCAGCATCATCAGGATCATGCGAACGAGGACTGCGAGCTGCGGATCACGAGGCACAGCAAATGTGTGCGGAAGGCCTACTCGATCAGCGAGTAGAAGCGAGTGCGAGTGACGAGTAAGTAAGACGAGTGAGTAATGGAACGAAGGAACGAGTAAAGGAACGAGTGACGAGTGAGTAGTGGAACGAAGAAAAATAAGACGAGTGAGTGGTCGAAGGAGTGACGAGTAAGAAGTAAGCTACCTATTACGAGGCATAAAAAAGGTGTAAATGCTACTCAGCGAGTAGAAATTGCGAGTAAAGCGACAAGTGGAGAGTGAGTAAAAGATACGTATTAAGAGGCATAGCAAATGTGTGCGGAAGGCCTACTCGATCAGCGAGTAGAAAGGTAGAAGCGAGTGCGAGTGACGAGTAAGTGATAGAACGAAAGAAAGTAACGAGTGACAAGTGAGTAATGGAACGAAAGAAAGTAACGAGTGAGTGGTCGATGGAGTGACGAGTAAGAAGTAAGCTACTTATTACCAAGCATAAAAAAGGTGTAAATGCTACTCAGCGAGTTGAAATTGAGAGTAATACGACAAATGATGAGTGAGTGAAAGATACGTATTAGAGATCTGCAAGACTGCATTCAAAACGTCAAATGAGACATTCATGCTCAAATGAATTAAATGAGTTCGGCTTCGTCTCACAATGAAATGAATGAATTGAATGATTAAATTCAAACTGAAAACTTCACATTCAAAAAAAGCAGATTGAATTGAAGGACAAAATAACCGAAAAAAACGAATGAAGAAACAGAGTGCTGTAATTTAACTATTTTATTTTTTATTTTTTTTTTATTTACAATTTGTATTCATAATTTAAAATTTATATTTGGGCTTTATTTATATTTCAGATAGCACAGCGTTTTTCAGTGATTAAATTTCTAGCATCGGAAAATGCTCTTTCAGATGCGGCGCTGGTCGCCGGTATACAAAGAATTTTGCAACTGACTTTGTATAATAGTGGAAGCATTTTTTTATGATCGTTTCACCAAGCAAGGCAGTTAAAGTCATCTGAAAATCGTACATGGGTGTTGCAGTAGCTATTCATTTCTTGATCCATTTTGTCTATTGAAGTGACTCCTTGCTGGACTTTGATGAAATCATCAAATGCATCATCATGCAAATCTGTCGAGTTTTCAGTGTCAATGTCCATAATATCATGTAAGAAATAGCGTACCACGATTTCTTTGCATTCTTTTATAATGCCATTTCTCTCAATTGCAGAAAATTTGATTTTTGATTAAATTATGATTTTGCTTTTAAATTGAACGATTAATTTAAACAAATAATTTTTTACATTATTTACTTACATTTTGTTCATTAATACTTTCCGAACTCATCTTGACAAAAGTTTTTTCAGAGTGCTCTGAGTACTCTGAAAATCTTTGTTTCATTCATTTCATTCGTTTCTCGGGTAACTTGATGCCGTTCATATAAGTACTCAAATTAATGTCAAAAATGAGTATTCAATCAATGAGAACCGGATCTTAGAATTTATTTCACTCAGGGAACTGAATAAAACTCACAAGTACTCAGAGACGCTCAAGTTTGAATGCAGCCATGCAGACCTCTAATACGTATTAAGAGGCACAGCAAATGTGTTCGTAAGAACTACTTAGTCAGCGAGTATCTACTGAAAATAACAAAGTAGCGAGTGATTAAAGGAACGAGTAACGAGTAGTTAAGGCGTTAATACAATAGACGAGTGAGTAATAGAACGAGTGGCGAGTAAAGAAGTCAGCTGCATATTGTAATTGTGAGCCGAAGTCCTAGTCATACAGCGAGTAATACTAAAAGTGACGAGTAAAAAGTATGACAAAAGTAAACAGATGGCCAACTCAATCAGCGAGTCGATAATGGTGAGTTAGTAAAGCAACGAGTAACGAGAGGAAAGCTAGCAACATAGCAAAAGAATGTAGATTGACTACTCGGTAACAGTCTAGTTGCGGTACTACTCTCAAAAAAAAAAATATATATATAATTTTAAAAGAGGGCGATTTATCATGAATTTTGGTGAAAAAATGTTTACCGGGTCTCTGCTAGTTTTTTTAATTGAATTTTGATATTTTCACTGCAAAATGCACAAAGCAACCATGCAAAAGCTCATTTTGCATTACAAATTTAAAAATTCCATTCAAAAAAAATAGCGGAAAATAAAAATTTGTTCACCAAAATTCATTATAAATCGGCCTCTTTTTAAATTATATATATTTTAGAAATTGCGAGTGGTGGAGGGAGTAAAGTAGCGAGTGACGAGTAGAGAAGCTAGCACAACGAATTTACCAAAAAGACGGGTCCCAGCTGCAGCCCGTTATATATTTTAATATAATAATAAATGTACATTGGGTGAGTTCTGGCAAATATTAACTATGTTTGTCATGAAAGAAATCGCACACACACAAACGTACAGTTACACACACCAGGTTGTTTCAATGTATGTACTTATTGTTCATTGTGCACAATGCATGCATTACATTACATTATATACATACATACATATTATGAATAAGTATTTTTTACATACACATGGGGCTGTTTAGTGCTAGTCGTTTTTAAATTTTGTTCACATTAATT